>JAYKTE010104357.1:0-13744 GCA_036873565.1 Xipholeptos notoides
TAGTAAGGTTGGTTAAATTTATAATTAGAGTGCTCAATATCAGTGATAGAGCGTGTATATTAGTTGAAACTGTCTGTATTTTATATAATCTCTAGACGCACTATATATATATATATATAATCGAATTAAAAATATTAAAAAGGAAAATTGAAATTCTTTTTAATGAAATTTGTCTGAATAATGACATTTTCTCTAAATATATATCAGACAAATTTCATTAAAAAGAATTTCAATTTTCCTTTTTAAGATTTTTAATTCGATTATTTTTTCTTTCTAACAAGAAACTTAGTAGCTGGGTTGAATGTCTTAATATAATTTCCAAGCTTTTTTCAAAATGTTTTATACATATACAACAAAAGTTCCCTTCTCCGACCCTATAGGTAATATATGCATACAAAAAGATCACTCCTGGGCCCCACTTTTGCTGAATTGTATGCCTGTAATCGAAAATGAAATATTCAAAGACATTATAAAAATACTACAATATATACTAGATACGTAGACAACATATGTATTTCAACTAAAACAAATGAAGATATAATAAAACACACTCGAAAATAACCCCTTTCTAAAATTTACAATAGAACATAACATCAATTATAAGATTCCATTTTTAGATATTTTAATTGACTCTAGAAATAAAAATAGATTTACAAACCACAAATAAAAACTCCTGCATACTGAACTACAATAGTAATTGCTCTGAAAAGTGTAAACTAGCCATAATAACAAACTTAATCGATAGGGCATATCATATATCATCTACCGAAACACTATTTTATAATGAACTCAAAAACATTAAACAAACATTGATTAATAACAATTTCCCTTAAATAATAGTTGATCAACATATAAAATATTATATTAAAAACATATATAAAAACCTCTTATAAAAAAAATAAACGATACAATTTCCATATATTAAAAAAATCAGATGCACAACAATTATAAAAAAAGATCGAAAAATCAATCAAAAACATTATAAATAGGTACATGAATACAAAAATCAAAGATATGAAAATTAAATTAATGATATATTACAAAAAATATTTAACTAAATTCCTAATAAGTTGAAATAGTAATATTGATAATAATAAAGTTAATAAAACTGATACAACCAATGTAGTGTACAACTTTAAATGCCCACGTGAGGAATGTTACTCAAAAGATATATGCTATATTGGTCACATCAGAACAAAACTAGGTAGACGATTGACAACGCATCAAAATAGTACTAGCGCCATCAAAAACACATAGAACAACAACATAACAAATTAAAAATAACACCAACAGAATACAAACAATTATTGATTAACCACACTAAGATAATAGAAAAATGCAATAGTTACAACAGACTAACAATATTAGAAGCTTTATATATTTAAAATAAAAACCCAAAACTGAACAAAATAACAATAACAACAGAATCTTACATAATTCTAAAAAAACTTTTTTCAGAAAAACGCCGAAAAGAACAAGCAAAAAGAACGTAAGGAGTAAATCCATATTAAGTCCAACAACAAAATAAAGAAATCAGATTAAAACACAATAAAAACTAAAATGTAACTGACAAAATGTCAATCATTGAGAATGATCAAGGAAGATCGAAAACGCCTGTAAAAAAGCTTGGAAATTATATTAAGACACTCAACTCTGGTACAAAGTTTCTTGTTAGAAAGCAAAAAAAAAAAACGAATTAAAAATATTAAAAAGGGAAACTGAAATTCTACCTGGTTTTGGTGACAATTTATAAAATTCGCAATATGTAATGTTAATCATTTTATTAGTGTTTCTTTTGTTTTTGTTTGTTAATGCTTGTGGGGTTTTTTGTTTGTTAATTTTTGTTAATTTTTGTTTTTTATTTTTATGCGTTTTTCGTTTGTTTGTTTTTTTGTTGTTTTTTTGCTTATTTTTCTGTTTTTATTTTATTTTAATTATTTTGTTATTAAGTTAAGTTGTTAATATAAAACAAAAATTTAAAATAATATGCGCTCTCCACTTTCTAGGAGTGGGTAAAACTTATTAATTTTAATAACGTCTCGTATTTTTGGTTACCTTGTTTATTTACTATCGGGCATCTATAAAACTGGCTTCATATACTCTTCAAGGAATAATAACAATAACAATAATTATTATAATAATGGTGATGGTGATAATGATGACAACGATATTGATAATGATTACAACAGTGATGATAATGTTGATAACAATAAAATCAATAATAATGATTTTGAAATGATAATAATAATAATAATAATAAGAAGAAGAAGAAGAAGAAGAAGAAGAAGAAGAAGAAGAAGAAGAAGAAAAATAAGTATTAGATAGGGAGGGGGTTGGAGAGGAAGTGTTGTTCATATGAACATTACCTCGGATAAATATCAAAATCAATGAAAACTATTATGGTATGGAAAGGGAAATGTATAAAGATAAATAAGAAAAAAAAAATAGAGGAAATAGTGCAGATTTTTTTAAATGAAATATGCCCTGAAAAGAATACTGTGAGAAAAAAAATATGATAAAATTAAAGAAATAGTGAAATAAAAACATAATTGAAAGTGAATTATTAATGAAAATATAGACTAAAATGAATATAAAATATAAAAACATGTTGTTTTTTTCTATATCAAACTAGAATAATCCCCCACTCCCCTAAAAAAACTTGCAGGTAATGATTAATCACAGCATAATGCAAGAATCCATTTGCTCACTCCCCTAAAAAAAAAAAAGATATTAAAACCTTTGTCGTCATGTTGCTTGATAAATGTACAATGCTTCGGTCTTATACTCTGGAGATGTATTCATTGGTCCACTACCTTTTTATCTCTTATAAAATCTTGATTTGAAAGTTTTGTTCATTTAATCGTTTAGAGCAATATTTCCCGAAGTAGACAGCCCCCCCCCCCTTGGGACACTGTTTGTATTGGGGTAACGTAAGAATTTTTGGTTTGGGGTAGTAACTAAAAAATTCACAATCAAGTGTAATTGTGAAGACCAAGAAACGTTAAATAATTATATTTAAAAAAATCAAATTTTGACCTTTATGTCGTAGGCCCATAATGAATATATTGATAAACACAACCCTGTCTTCATTAAAGCTTACTTTAACTAATTACGTGCAATTTTAGCCAAAGGTATTTGATTAAAAATTATTTTAGTTTAAGAATGTAATTATTTTGCAGAATTATATCCTGTTTAAGGGTGTTATGTCAGTTAAACCAATACGTTCGGATTTTTGAGTTAACACTCTTATTGGCAAATTACTTATTTCTACACCCAAAAGATCTTTTTGTCTTCCTCGTCATATTCAATTAATAGAAATGAGTGGAGTTCTCTTATCAAACATAGAAAGCACAACAGTCGGGATAACCAACAGAAATACCAGTAAAATTATAAATGTGATAATCATTATTCAGTAATGATCCTTTTTTAGCGGTTCCAGGTGGGCTTTGACAAAAGATAACGGTTTCGATTCTTACCCAAGCGGACCAGAGGTTTAATTGGTAAAAAATGTGGTGCGATAGACACAGCTATGGATGGCAGTGATTGCTGGGGATGCAGTTACAAGACTCAGAATTCCTATCCAGGGTCGCGGTTAACCACCTGACGAAGAGAAAACTTTGGCGGAAACGTGGTATAATAACACCTATAAAAAGATGAGGACAGTAGTCCGCTAATAAAGAACATTACTTAATTATGAAGCCTCATCTCAAGAAATTCCTCAAATAAATGTGATAATCATTACTTTGAAAATATATTTTTGGATTGATCTAAAAGAAGTAAAGGAAAAAAAAACAGCAAGGCAATAGATAAAAAAATAAATTGAATCTAATAGCTGATTTATGTCAGGGAACATTCTACTACTGAAAACTAATTTCAGGACTGTGAAGCAGCAAGGAAAATGTAAATGAAACGAATAATTAATGAAAAATCTTTAAATGAGATGAATTAAAACAGAAACTGCCAAGGTCTCTGCTATGAAAAGGGAGTAGGCGTTAAAGATACAGAAGCCAGGCAAAAGAAGAATAAGATTGAAGGAGAAAGGGTTCGCTAGAAATTAACATAGGCTACTCATACCATGAGTCGGTTAATCTTTTTTTTCTGAATGTCAGTCTTTTCAGATAGGCAGTTAAAAGAGCCATCTGCACTATCCAAACTACAATAGCCATAATTACATAGCCCTCCTGACGAGTATTCCCATATGTATGTGATTTGGGCACTGACCAAGTTTCAAAGAAACGTGTTTCGCTTTTAACAAAACAACTCTTAACAAAGAAATTGGCGCATTATCAAATTCGGCATTATACTAATGAATAAAAGTGTCAATTTTCAGTTTTCATTTAATCCTTTTTAAAAGCTAAATGTACAATTCAGAACGTCAATCTCTATTTTAATGAGTATTTATTTGTATATTATGCGTTTGTTTGTTTTTATTTGACGGCATTTTTCAGATCATTTAATGCCGATAATAATCATTTTTGAACAATGTTCTTTGTTCACACGTAGTTTCTATTTTTTTTAAATAACACAGTATGCACTATTTAATTCATAGCTAGTAATAATATGGAAATTTATACCTTTCTCAAAGGTGTGTTAATGTAAATGAAAACATTGGGATTCTTACTCGCGTATTACGTTTCCAAAATCCGACAGACCATCAACTGTCCTAAGTAGACCCATTACGTTATTTATTTTTCAAAATTTTATTTACATGAGCTGTGTCACAATCTGAAGGTTGAAAGTGAAAAGGTGTAGCCTGCATAAGGAATTAAACTCAACACTTAAGATTACTTGGCTTATTTCGATCCTAAAAGTGTGATTTCATGCGGATTCAGACATGAGAAGAATACCAATGTTCTCATAATCTAAGAAATATAATATATTTAGAATTATGTGAAAATGAAATTAATGAGTTGACAAGGTTGGATCGTTTATGTTTTCTCTCTGACCATTATGAAATTGTTTATTTATGTACGGGTAATATTACCTGGCTTTGCTCAGGGGTTGCATCTGACCCATAACATTTATATTTCCGATTGAAAATCAAATCGAATTTGTTCTGAACATCGGAAACCCCCATAGAAAACATTTCACGTTTCTAGACCAAACGTCAGCAAAGTACTTTGTGGGTCTTTACTCATGAAACTTTTGAACAATTTTTTCAATGGTAGACTGTAATAGAGTGTAATATTTCGTTTAAATTGGATTATTCTTTGAGGAAGTTAATTTTGTTGATTATCGATTTTCGATCGATTTTCTATTTTTTTACATGGTATTGCGAAGCAATAACTATTTAAGAGCACTCCCTGACACGAAGTACACAGGAAATTTTGAATAAAATTGGCCCATATCGAACGAACTCACACCCAGACAGAAATACGTACACATCGGCCAAGTTCTAGTTTTATATAATTATAGATTGGATTAGATTTATTATTTTAATTTGTATGTATAGTGTTATGCACCAAAGACATTACATTTATTGTTTTCAGGTATATTTTATTAGCGGACTGTTGTCCTCATCTTGGCTTAGTTGTTATTACACTACGTTTCGTCAGGTGGTTAACCGCGACCTCGGATAGGAATTTTTTAGTCTTGAAACCGCCTCCTTACAATCACTGCCATCCATAGTTGTTGTCTATCGCACCAGGTTTTGACCAAGTAACCCTCTGGTCTGCTTGGGTAGGAATCGAAACCGCTATCTTCTGCCGATGTTCACCTGGAACCGTCTAGACGTCACCACTTCTATCCGCTACGCCACGAGCCCGTAAGGGCGATGATGGTTGGATTTTTTTTCGGTCTTATAAATCCAATTATTATTTCTTCCATCATAGATAGAATATTATTTTGCTAAGTCTAGGTCCAAAGGGTTAAACGAGTTCAGTTAGGTTCTACTTCTTTCCATTTGTAAAATCAGTGGTTATTTCTTTAAAAAAAACACAACAAAAAACTGGTTTATTTCTCTGTAAACAAAATATTGGAAATATCATCGCAATGTTGTTACACAAATATTCAGACATAATAAAACTTTCTTTAGTAAATAATAATTAAAAACTTTTATCTTCACGTAAAAGTATTCAAAACAGACGCCACCATTAACATTGAAAAACAACACACATTTGTAAATCCAATAACTAATTAACCTAGAGCGATTGTTTTTCTAATAAACTAAAGGTTTTTTCTTTCAAAATAACGACTATATTTAATAAATATAAACGGTTTTTCTCACAAAGGAAAATATTTCCCGTGAGTAAAAATAAGTAAAGCAAATATATTAAGTGGTTTATTTTGTTTATCTCAAAAGTGGATCTATACATGAATCCGCTTAAACTGTGTTTTTGATGAAAAGTCAGATATTTTCCGAAGGAAAATAATAATAATATTTCGTTCGAGATAATGAAAAAAGAAAACAAAACCAAAATAAACCTACCCACTTGTGACAGGATGTAGGGTACCCTGAGGCTGAAGGTTAGGAAATGCCTATCGAAGAAATGTAATACACCGAGATCTAGAAAAACTCGGGATGTGGGCCCAAATTGGAACCACGAAATAGGAACTCGGAACACGGTATGAGTTTAAGAGACATTTTGAATTAACTCTTTGGAACCTGGAGGGCCAATATATTAGCTCTGTTGAAGTAGGGAAAAAGACGACAGAGCCGATATTTCAGCCCTCCATGGTACTTTAATAGAACGGTTCTGATTGGCTAATTGGTAATTCTGCTAAGTTAGGGTCCAAAGAGTTAAAAAAATACAGAGAAAGTTGTTGGCGTAGACAACAGTTACTAACCCGTCTAATATCAATAAGACTGAAATATCACCGAAAGTACTTGGTTCTTGATTAGTATTCGTTGTGTTCCTATTTAAGGGGTCACAATATTAAGTTCGAAGAGCCCTGATATTCACTGCGAGCGGATAAACTACACGTGTACTCGTTGAGACAGATATATAATATTGTTGTAATGAATAAGTGTGGACAAAAAATAACGTTTATCAAAAATGATTGTTCTAAGCATTAAACAACCTAAAATGGTTGATATGCCGTAAAACACAAAACAAACACAAACTCAGACTAATAATGTCGTTTTTTTTTTCCTATGATAAAGAGATTTAGCTTTTGATAATTTTCAAACTGGGTCAATTTTTTCAGAAATAAAAATTGTCTTAAATTCAATAATATTTCCATGAGATTTAAAACTCATAAACGGTAAATACTGTTTAGCAAATAATAAAATAAATACAAACAAACATACTTTCTTTTAAGTGCAGTCTTTTACAAGACTAAACCATTAATCGTTGTACTTAAAGATGAAAAGCAGTCAATGTTTTAATTCAGGTCTTTACAAAAATAGGGAAAGCTTCTTAACACTATCAGATTAATATATTCACCGATGTAAAAATTCATTGTATTTTTACATCGTCTGTGTTTATTTCTTGGTTTTTGTATCTTTATTCAATTCCTACCAGACATTTTTATGAATTATTTATGATTAAAGACGCATTCAATTTTCACTCAAACTTAAAGTTTATAAAAAGAAAACCAAACTCTATGATAAAGTCGTATAATTTAAATCTGAATATCGTTTAAGAGTTCCATAAACTTTATTAAGTGGGGCCCCTAACAGATACTCACCCCCAGACTGAACGAAGAGAAAACGTTATGTACATATTAATTTAGAAAATAATTATTAGAACGTTATTGAATTTAAAATGTGAAATGGCTTTATATAAATCTATTTCTTCCTCCTCTATTTCTCTTTCTATCTATCTTCCCACTAGCACACACACGCCTTCATATAATTACACACACGCACCAACATGTACACACATGCACACACACACACACACACACGCACACACACACACTAATGTACATATTTTAAAATTATTCGCAATATTTAAATATAAAGTGCTCATTAATAGTGATAGGTTGTGTTGAGTTCATCGTCTTAGACATAGAGTCAGCAGTTTATGGTGATTGTCACTTTCTCTTCAGTTTGATAATCAGACCGATAAGCACATGCATAAATATCAACTAACGTCTGATGCTTTTGATTGATGTGGGATTTAACAGCATATCAACCACTGTTAGGTCATTTAATGCCGGAACTTCTGATGTAGACAATCCAAGAGTTTCAGCACTGAAGTTAGTATTCTATGTAACCAGATGTATCGGGTGGGGCAACTAGTGAGAATAGACCACATCAGGATTCAAAACCGCATCTTCTATGATATTTTGGTAAATGGAGCGTATATGTAGGGTTAAATGGAGATGGATGAATGTAATAACTATAATAAGTGAATGGGATGAGAAAGAGTCTAATAATAAAAAACATAAGAAACAGGGCCAACCAAACCTTTCCTCCCTCCCCCAAACAGGGCTTGTGCTACATTGTATTTTTCGATACAATAAATATTATTCTATGGTGTGCTTAAATGCGGAAAACGCCCAAGACAAACAGCACCAGAGACTTAGTTGGTTAAAGTATGGTGCGATAGTCTATGGAAGGTAGTGATTGCTGGGGAAGCGATTGAAAGACACAGAGTTGCTATTCGAGGTCGCGATTTACCACCTGACGAAGGCCAAAGGATAAGTTGGCCAAAACTCACTGTAATAAACAAATAAATATGAGGACAGCAGCCCACAATATAAAATAAATACTACAGTACAAATACATTGTCAAGAAAAATCTGGTGTCCCTGTGCATTGAGAGAAATAATTAAGGAAAATAGCAGAACACCGCTGTACCTGGAGGTGGTACATTAACCCAGGCTGCCAGAACTTTGAGAAAAGGTGACTCGAATATGCTGTCTTAAATCGTTCCTTACACAAACATTGGTACCGCTAGGCCTCCAAAACAAACACTCACGTGATAGTAGGATGAGTGTCCATAAAGATTACTGTTATGATACTTTATGTCTTGAGCATAAAAGGTGGCTCGTTTTAATGTTGCCACCTCCGCATTTTTAGTGCTTTAACTAAATAAAAATAATGAAAAAAAAAAAAAGGTGGCATTATTTTGGAACGACCCTTGTATATCTGAATCTCACTTCCTACCCCAATTTCCCCCTTCACTTATTTCTGTATTTCTTGTGTGAAATTTATTTCTCGTTATTTTCTCCTCCACATAGGTGTAGTACACTTGTGCATTATTGATGATCCTCGCAATTTTGGATGCTGATAGTTTTAGACATAATCGATCAGTCGATCTGTGTCGTAAAGTATTGTAGTGTTAACCCTTAGACGCATCATCAAAAAAACTGACCAGACCTCTTCACTTGAGTCCTCAATCACTTGTCGTGTGCAACTCAGAAAGCTAATGAAGTGTTATTTTTTCGACATTTATTTCATCATCATCATCATCATCATCATTATCGTCATCATCATCATCATCATCATAACCATCATCATCATCACTATCACCACCATAAACCACCAGCGTCACCATCATTATCATCATCATCACCTTTATCATTATCCAAGTCTTCTTTACAATCATCATTCGTTGTAGTAGCTGTAGAAGCAATTAGTCGAGCTAGTTATTGCGAGACTTACAAAATCTCAGCAATTTTTGTGAGACTACTATTCCATAAGGTAATTTTTTGTAAACTTTTGCCAACTTTGATCAATTTATAATTGTCAAGTTTTAAATTTCGAAATTAAAAATTATTATAAAATCATCATTTTCCTTGTAGATTTATGATTCTAATGAAGTTTGAAGTACATGATTCTTAAATATTGGTTTTATTATAAAATGTATACTCATATTTGCCGAAAGACATTTCATCATATTATCATTAATAATAATCTTTTCCATAATTTTTCAGCCAATTTTCATATAAAATACTCGATTTTGATAAAAAAAATTCCAGACTTATAAGTCGAGAATTGTAGTAGAACTATGTAACCATAGAGACGCTTTCTTTATCAAAAAGACCAGTTAGTTTGTGTTAAGATGAAAATAAGTTAATTTTATAAAATCTTAAAAAGAGGAAAACTTTTATAGAAAATTATTTCTGAAAGAGAAAAAAGGTTTACAAAATATTTTACAGAAAAAGAAAAACTATAATTAAACCTTAAGACGTAAGAAAATAGCTTATTTTCTTAGAATATTTATTTTTTACTATTTTAGGCTTAACATTTATAAAACTGTGATTAACAATTCATTGCGCTTTTTTTATATATCATTAGAAAATTCCTATCTATTATTTTTTAAAGTGCAACGAAATATCAATCACATTTTTATAAATGTTTAGCCTAAAATAGCAAAAAGTAAATATTTAATAATGTTTAGTCTAAAATAGTAGAACATAAATATTCTAAGAAAATAAACTAGTTTCTTACTTTTTAATGTTTAATTGTGGGTAATTTTTTTCTGTAAAACATTTTGTAAATATTTTTCATCTTTCAGAAATTTTTTTCTATGAGAATGCTAGTATTTGTAATAGAATCAGTAATAGTGACTTTTCATTTCAATTCGTAAAGGGGATATGTTTTTGCTGTTAGTATCCAGTGGCTTCTTCGAGTATCAGAGAGTCAAGGTCTTTGTATTATACACCAGAATATTTATCACCATTCCAACTATCGTCAAACAACAAGAAAGACCTATAGAGTCAGCGCCATTCTGCACCTCCAATTCTACTGTCATACCTAATTACACTTCTTTTTCTCAGACATCAATATTTTCATTATTATATTCTTGTTGTTCCTATTGAAACCTCACACCAATCACCAGGCGCTTGCGTGCCATGTAACCAATGAGTTGTACTTGAGTCAGAGTGACAAGTCTCCTCTGAATTCCATCAGGTTCCACAGCATTCCAGTTAAAGACTGTATGGCGAAGCATCATCTTGGGCTTTTACACCTCTGCATCCACCTGGCACACCCACCATAAGCATTATTATTAAATTATTATTATTATTATTACTATCATTATTATTGTTGTTGTTGTTGTTTTTGTTATTGTTATTACTATGGGATTTGACAGAAATCACTAAATGCTTGCACACGTGGTAAACGGTGACCTTCGCTGGAGTCAGAGTGACAACAAGTTTCCTTGTGAACCCCAGCAGTCTAGCTTCATCTAGTCAAATTCTACATGGTGTCACATCACGGATTTTCACTCTTCTGCATATTGTTCGCCCACATGTCATTTACAGAGTCTCCACCCTCATTCCAGGATGCCTGGCTACTTTGGAGTCAGTGACTAAAAGCCCTCCTTCCTAATAGGTTGTGTATGTATGTATGTATGTATTGTTATTTTTTACCTAATTCTCTCACTTGTCACACGCACCACATTTAAGCCGATCGTTATCGAAGGTTTTTCACTGGAGTTAGATTTGAGTGAAAAAAGGTCTCTTTGTATTACTGCAGCAGAATTCGCTCCATCTCAATAAAAGACTGTATGGTGCCACTTCTCGTGTTTTTACTTATTATTCCCAGCTCTCACACCACACATCAGCAGATTATTATTAGAACTGTAACACGCAGTACTTGATGCTGTTAGTGAGCAGTGGTTTCCACTGGAGTCAGAGTGTCAATCAATGTCCTCGTGATGGTGCATACTCGTTTCCATCCCTATTAAACAATATATCAATTCTCTCGCATAATCATAATTACATAAACTCGAGAAAATTCATGCCGTAATAGGGAGGGGGGCTTAAAAACCTTTACTGAATCCATATTCGGTAAACAAGTTATGTTAAGTCTTTAAACTATTATTTACTGCTATATTCTTTAAAGCGGGCAGCATGGTTGGAGCGATTAGAGAGATTGGAAAAAGCTTGTTCTCTGAAATCGTATTACACGAGTTCAAATCCCAGTCGAAAACGACCAAATTCAATTTCTGCTGTCTAGGGCGGATGAGGATCGTTAACTCTGGAGAGTAATTCATCTAGGTGAAGGGCAACGCTGATTACAAAAGCCCAAGGATGTGTGAACACATAAATCTGGCCTTGGGCCTAACTTGGTATGTTGCTCTACCAAGTAGATTTCATATTCATTAAAGAGTACCCAGCCCAAAACCCATGGAAGGAAGAAGAGGCTTTTGTCGAACGGTATGAGATTATGACAATTGATATACAACCGCGACTTTAAGAGTGCTCGATCAAAATTCTTGGAGTGAGTGCACACACACAGACACACAGAAGCACACATATACAACTACTCATATAAATATATATATATATTTACTGTCCAGTTCAATAATTTATTTCATTTAGAAAAGATAGCTACTTAGTTTCTGACGAAGAGTCCAGGTGGACCCGAAATATAAATATATATGTGTGTGTGTCTGTGTGTCTGTGTATGCGCTTGAAATAATCCTGATCCTACTCATTATTTCTTTCAATTCTAGTTGTATTTAATTGCAGATATGTTTGCACTGGAATCCTTTTGCTAGAACCTCGGAACAAATGTCAGGAAAAGCTCAAAAGGCAATCACGGTTGCAAGTTATTTTCCTGTAATTTAACTCCGATTTTCCAAAGAATTCTACTGCAATGATTTTTTTACGGCACGATACAAAAATAGATTGCATTTTGCTGGTGATTTCTAGAGAAGGATTTAATATATTTCTGCTAATAATCTTACCATCCAAAAGAGGGGCAATAAATAACTTCTTTCATAGCGTAGATGTGTCCATATCGAACTCAATATTTTCTTTAATTTGTTACTAAGAATTGATATTGGCCAACAATTATTATAGCAAACTCCATTCTAGAAATATCAATTTGATTATTTATTTTCCCAGAGAAGTTTCAGGGAATTTAATGTGAATGATTCGCTGGGCCCATTTATATCATACATTATTGTTTTTTGTTTGTTTTTTAATTTTTATTTATTTAATTTTGTTTTACTGCCTTTCAATATATCTGGTTATTTAACGCCAAGTAAAGTTTGAGGGATTTAAGTATTGTGTTGGCAACTAAGTTCCCGTCATTTTCTTTAAATGTATATTCCCCACTCTTTCTTATTTTTTCCCTCTCTAATCTCCTCTTTTTCTCTTTCCATCTCTCTTCCTCTATATTTTACCTGGGGAAGTCGATTTGGCCAAGTGTATAGGCAGTCTAACTTTAGAATCGTAGTACGCAAATTCGAATCCTAGTCCTTCCGTTTGCGTTCATATTCAGACTAATACCTTTGGGAGAGATATGAATTCCCACCCTCCCTTCAGCTATCGGTTAAATAGTGCATACTGTGTTATTAAAAAAACTAATTGTAGATAAACAATAACCTTTATCAAAAATGATTGTCCTAGGCATTAAATGACTTAAAATTTTGATGTGCCATAAAAAACAAACAAACTAAACTCTATATTTTACCCTGTCTCTCTTTCTTTCCTATTTCTAAAATGCGAACGCATACACACACTCTCTAAAATTCTGTATTAAACACACTCGTTCGATGGACAAGCTAAAAAAAAGGAGTTGAAAGTTGGTTGATTTTCGATACGGAAATAATAATCTTTTTAAAAGAATAAAATCAATCAAAATTCTGGGGATCAACTTCAGATATGTGACTGACAAAAAAGAGTTAGTATTTGTAGTAGTGGAATATGTAGTCTCAAGGATTTCGAAAAGTGATATTAATCTTAAGTATACGAAGGGCAGAGTATATTTTCTTCAAACAGGATGATAACTGAAAATTCGGTTGAAACAAAGGCATTCAATGATATATATGGTGACAATTCTGGTTCCTGATTAGCTCATTGCCTTCATTACTGAGTATTAATAACATCCTTCATATATT
>JAYKTE010104468.1:0-13739 GCA_036873565.1 Xipholeptos notoides
CTCTTGAATTTTTAAGTTAATCGTTAATCGGAATCGTTAATCAACATTTTCCTGAAATCGGAATTGGTATTGGAATCAGACAAAATTTAGGAATCGTCCCAACACTAGTTATTTTTTATAAATATCTTTCATTCTTATAATAGTACGTATATAATGAAACTTGCACTTTTTAGCTTATGGCTGGAGGGAACAAGATTTTTTTATACCTTTCTCAAGGGTGCTATCATGAATGGGAATTCAATGAAATGACTGGGATTTGAAAACATGAATTATGATTCCAAAGTCCAAGCACTTATGTGAAACTCTAAGGAGATTTCCTTTTAAATGATAAAAGTAAACAAAGCAAGTAAATGTAGTTGCAAAAAACACGTTCCAATAAATTGGTACACAGAAACTCAATCCAACGCAATGTCGCTCGTCAATAACTCCTTTAGATTCGTTTTCACATCTCCTCCTGGGCTGTCTCAGCGATCTCCTTTTATACTAGACACGGTTCTCTTAATTTGCATGTGTGCCCGAGAGAACACGCAATTTTGCGAGACTGCACTGTTATATTAAGCCACGGCTGCCATTTTGGAAGCTTTTCATTATCCTGGCGCTGCAAAGCGCACACTGCGGCCGTTTCAAAGGTAAGCCCACATTCTCACAATTTCTGCCACAGTAAATAAATACTAGAATCAAAATGTATATATTTACTATGCAGACTATAGTCCTCATCCATATATTTTTTAAATTTACTATGTTTCAGAGATCTCAACCGTTTTTTTGGCCATCCCCCACCTGCTCTCTTTTAAAATTGTAACAGGGGAAGTCGATTTGGGCCAATCGGTAGGCAGTTGGACCTCGAAATTGTAGTACGCGAGTTCGAATCCGAGTTGCTCTGTTTGCGTTCATATTTGTACTAATACTGTTGGGAAAGGTATGAATCCCCACATTCCCTCCAGCTATGGGTCAAATAGTGTAATTTGTGTCATTAAAAAAAAACTGTACAAAAACTGTTTACCAAAAATGATGGTACTCGGCATTAAATGACCTAAAATGGTTGATATGCCGTAAAAAACACAAACAAAACCTTCTATAATTGGATAAAGGGAAGGAACTCTATTTGCCTTGGTCCTGTATTATCTGCTTAGTACCGTCTTACAGAAGTGACCTTTGTCTGTCTGAGAAATGCTTTCTACCAAACTACTTTGTCTAGGGACTTGGAATTTGATATATGGAGTATTTGGACCTGTTGATTTAGTTTTAAGCTGGAAAAATAATTTTTTTTTTTTATCACAACTGCCATAATTTTTTGAAAGCCGAAAATTATTTTAGTAAACTGTAGTTACAATTATAGCCCAATAACCAACATGCAATGATCCATTTTTCAAAATTTACCCCTTTAATGGCTATTTATTAAAAAATACAACCATGACCTTATTGTGGGTCCTGTTGCACAGCGGATTTAAGCTTTGAGTCTCTACAGTTCCAGGTGAGCATTGTCTGAAGATAGCGGGTTCAATCCTAGCCAAGCAAGAGGATTAGAGATGTCAACAATAACTTTTGATAATTAACTTTATCACATCCTTGTTTGTTAGATTTTAAAATTTTAATTGATCTTCAAAATTTATTATTGTATTTTTTTTTTCTTTTAACCCCTCAAAGGTTTATGATGAAATAAGGTCTCTTGTCACATCCTGTATTGATGGCTTTAATGTGTGTATTTTGGCTTATGGTCAAACTGGCTCTGGAAAAACCTACACAATGGAAGTAAGCAAACTAATGAAATTCATTTAAGTAAATTTCTTTTTTGATAAAACAGAAAAATTCAATTATTTCTAAAAATCCTTGATGAAGTATGATGAATTCTAAAAGTATTAATTGAATTTTTCTAAAAGTATTAATTGTTGTGAGAAATAAAATATTATGGATGAGGAAAATAGTCCAAGTTGAGAAAAAAGCGAATGAACTATATTAAAACCGTATTAGAATGTGTGTGTGTATGTATATATATATATATATACACACACACACACAATGAACATTATCACTGATTCAATTGTAATATATTTAATGAATAACTAGCTGAACCCATGAAAAATTTTGGATATGAAAAACTTGGTATAATTCATTTGTCTTAGACATTTAAATTGGTTTGTCTAAATAACTTAAAATAAAGATCTTAAAAGTTAATGTGAAAATTAATGATTTTTTTTTTTGTTTAATTTCTAATTTCTTTAGAAAATATCTAAAACCCATTAAAAGAACCATATATTCAATGGCAAATTGCCTAGAAATAGTTTGCATAAGGGACACCCAATTCTTTTCCCACTACTTTTTTTTTTTTTTCAATTAAAAAAGTTATTCATTGAGAAATTAAAAAAAATTATTTTTCTTCTCAATTTCAGGGAAGCCCAAATAATCCTGGCATGAACCAAAGAGCCCTAAAGGATCTCTTCAGAGAAACTGGTTTAAAAGATGACTGGAATTATTCCATTTCAGTCAGTATGGTAGAAATCTACAATGAACAAATCCGGTAAAATTAAACTGGAATAATACAACTTCAGAGTTTGTTAGATATTTGAGATGAAGCTTCATATTTAGCAGAGGAATTGATTTGAGACAGTGGATAGATAATCCCCATTATATAATTGTTACAGAATGAAAACCATTCACTCCAGTGGTTTAAAAGATGGACTAATTAATAATAATAAAAAAAAAAAATTGTTTGGTAGCCATTTTTTTCACGAAGTTCAGATTTGTACTGGACATTTTTGATTTAATAGGAACAAATTTTAACCTTAACAATTAACACCTTAATTAAATAAGTTAAATTTTTTTCCTCCAGTTTTTTATTGGATTATTGGTCAATAATTTTTACATAAATTTATTATATTCCTACTTAATTTTTATAATAACTACAAATCTTTTGCCAAAGGATCTTTCTAAAGTTTTTACAGTAAATTATGAAACCTTATTTTTGTTAAAATGGAGCGATTTTCATTATGAAAACAATCCAATTATTTGAACTCTTAAACTTTCAGGGATCTTCTGAATGAAGAAGCTGCCAATAGACTTGAAGTTTGGAATGTAGAAGACGTTACCAACATTCTTGTTTATTCTGTTGAAGAAGTTAACAAGGTAATTTACAGGAATCCTTATTGTTGAAAATGAAGATTGGGGAAAACAAAAAATTGATATTCATCAAAGAAACAAAAATAACAATTTTTTTTTTTTTTTTTAAAGGATGCCTTAGTTTATTATTTAACCCCATATGAAATACAGAACTTCAAAATATTCAATCTTTTGAAATTTAAACAAGTTGATGAATTTGACAAATTCATTGATAGGACTAGATATTAAAGTCCCCAAATAATACTAAATAAATAATAACTGCACAGCAGCTGAATTCTGTGCGGACTAGGACTCATCGCCAACGGACCATGCAATGCCACCAATCCGACACATCGTCAGTTGCATCCCTCGACGTCCTTGGGTGTTTCGGCCATTTTCTTACAATACACCCTCTGCCGAGGCCGCCTCACCACAAGCTGACCAGGCCCAGGTGTATGTCAAATGGGGTCGTCACCCGGTTCCCCACGCTAAGTCCCTGCGTCTCAACCACAACCAGTGACTGCTCCGGAAAGATCTTTGATTGCCATTCGTTGGGTCTGCCCCCTGATGCCCACCACCTTGAAAAACCTTGTGGTAGATCTGCCTACAAATCCTCTAACAGTAATAAAAAAAAAAAATTGGTAGAAATCTTAACTTGTACAATTTTTATATTATACAAGCTATAATTTTCATCTTTATATAATAATAATATGTGAATTGATTTTGATAAACCTAAGATTTCTTTTACAGTTGAGGCGAAAAAGAAATAACTTGTTTTAATTTCATCACTTGTATGTCTGAAAGGACTCCTTAACTTTTGTAAACTCTATTTGATTTTATAAAAGTTTAATATAATTTTTTCAATATTAAAATCAATTTTGGGGAAGTTAAGTACTTTACTATTTAAAATTTCCTTCACAGGTCTGTGCAAGTGGTCATAAAAATCGATCAAAAGCATCTACAAACCTCAATACCTCATCATCTCGCTCCCATGCTTTGCTTTGTGTTAGAATTGAAGGCTGTAACTACACAACGAATACACGAACAAAAGGTTTTTTTATTTTTTTTATATTACCCCATTATTTTCGATGTTATTTATTCACAAGTTTGGCAAAACAGTGTTAATATAATTTAAATCTCTTTTCTTTTAAGGTAAACTCTATTTGATAGATTTGGCAGGTTCTGAAAATGTTGAGAAATCTGGAGTTGATGGTCAACGGCTAAAAGAGGCAGGTTACATAAATAAATCTCTCAGTACATTTAGTGATGTTATTAATGCTATTTTGCTGAAGAAGACACACATTCCATATCGAAACTCTAAATTGACTCATTTGCTGCAAGACTCACTGGGTAAGTAATCTTTAATTTACATTAACTTTTATCACATAAGACAAAAGTTTCACTAACAAGTTTAAATGGATTTTATGTGTTTGGTTTATGTTGTGAGCACATGAAACCTTTTTTTTTTATTCTGTATCGAGTGATTTTTTTTTTTTAATGCTAAATGTGTTAATTGAATCTTTTCATTTTTTTTTTTGTTAGATGTTGAAATAATTGCTAATTCAATTGTCATCTATTTGTTGTACATATATTTGATAACTTTTGCATCTTTTAGATCAGTTATTATTTCTTTCTTTCCACCTGTCTTACTACTTTATTCTGACAAATCTTTTATACATTTTATCTACACATAAAAATTAAATTAAAAATATTTTTTAGATGTTTTATTATCTTAATAAAAGGATTTCATGGCCTTGTCCAAATAGATGTTTCTGCAGAATGAAAGCTATTTCTTTTAATCTAATTTAGAATATCTAAAGATGGCTGATATTTTTGTCCAAAATTCAAACTCCACTTCTGGTGTCTTTTTTTTTTTTTTTTAAATCAACCATAAGTTTAGCCTTATCAATGCAATTGAGTAAAATGAGAAGGCTTTAAAAGCCATAGGATGATATACTATTGAGAAGGCCACGTCAATTAGCCTAATCTGTGTGGCAAGTCAACTAATCTTAACCTATTTGAGATTTTAAACCAATACAAAAGCAGAAGTGTTTAACTAGAATAGATTTCTAAGAAATCTAACAGCTACTATATTCCACTAGCTGCATAAATTATGAAATATTTTGATGAAATATGAATAGAATTTGATTTTTTTTATTTGAAGGAGGGAATAGTAAGACACTACTAATTACTCAAGTTGCTCCAGGTGACGCTCATGTCTCTGAAACCGTACAGACCCTACAATTTGCTCAAAGGATACGTTCGATTCAATGTCTTTCATCTTCTAATTCAAAATCTCGAGAGAAGCTTGATAGCGACAATGGAAAAAATGAATCTCCAAAGAATAAAAAAATGGATGAGGTAAGCTTTTCATATTTTGGTTGATTAAAATTTAAGGTATAAGGTTGACTCGTTAAATGACATATGCCATTCCCCAGATATTAGCAAGTAACTGACATAACACTTTAAATCCACTTTTTCACGGTTGGTCTCTGTAACCTATAAAAATAGAGACTGATCTTGTTCATGAAAAAAAAGTATATTATAAGGTATTAAGCTCTTCTGTAATGAAGTTTAGACTTTGAAAAATAATCCTTGAAGGAAATAACTTCAGTAATATAAAATTATTGCTCCTTGTGGAAAAAAAAATCTTAATATTTTTTTCTAATTGCAGAATTCGTCTGTACCAATATCAAGTATTCCTCCAAGATTTTCAAGTATGTTTATGGCTAGTCCAATCAATCCTTCAAAATCAAATGCTTCCAAAAACCTAAGAAGAAAGTCTACAACTAATCTTTGAATGTAAATACAATGCATAAAATGAAGTTTGAAAAAAGAGCTTGTAATTTTAAGTATTCTTAAAGAGTTAACAAAAAACTCGACGTTTTATATATCAATGTTTTTGGGTTTTTTAAATTCTAATTATTTTTTTAATTGTATAAAAATTTATGTATACAACTACTTTACTTTATATTTCAAGTCATTTGACAATTTTCTTTGTCTTGTAAATCTATATTGCAAATAAAAATTCCATGGACCATAAAGTGTTTTTTTTTTCTTTATTCAAGCGTAGTTTTACAATTCAAATAACTAAAAACAAGTGTCAAGAACACATTTATTTCTTCTAAAAATAATGAACTCAGAGAATCTTAACAACCTTGTTAAAATCTACTAAGTTTTTATTTTAAAAAGTAATAATTCAACCAAAAACAAAACATAAACTATCTTAGTTATTGAAACTTCTCAAAATTCTTCCATTTCTTCTTCTCCCTCTTCACCCATATCACCAGAGTCTACTCCCACTTCTTCATAATCTTTCTCTAGGGCAGCAAGATCTTCCCTGGCCTCAGAAAATTCTCCCTCTTCCATCCCTTCACCGACATACCAATGGACAAAAGCTCTCTTAGCATACATAAGATCAAACTTGTGATCAAGTCGTGCCCATGCTTCTGCAATGGCTGTGGTATTACTTAACATGCACACAGCACGATAGACTTTAGCCAAATCCCCACCAGGAACAACAGTGGGAGCTTGATAATTGATACCAACCTTGAATCCCGTTGGACACCAATCAACAAAACGGATTGTTCTTTTAGTTTTGATTGTTGCAATAGCAGCATTAACATCTTTTGGGACAGCATCTCCTCTATACAGCATACAGCAAGCCATGTATTTGCCATGTCGTGGGTCACATTTGACCATTTGATTGGCTGGCTCAAAACAAGCAGTAGTAATTTCAGCAACAGTAAGCTGCTCGTGATAAGCTTTTTCAGCGGATACTATTGGAGCATAAGTAACTAGGGGGAAATGAATCCTAGGATATGGGACCAAATTTGTTTGAAACTCTGTAAGATCCACATTAAGAGCACCATCAAAACGCAGTGAAGCTGTAATGGAGCTTACAACTTGGGCAACTAACCTGTTGAGATTAGTATAAGATGGTCGTTCTATGTCTAGATTACGTCGACAGATATCATATATAGCTTCATTGTCTACCATGAATGCACAGTCGCTATGTTCTAATGTTGTGTGTGTTGTCAAAATAGAGTTATAAGGCTCCACTACAGCAGTAGATATTTGGGGAGCCGGGTAGATAGAGAATTCCAGTTTAGATTTCTTGCCATAATCTACACTAAGGCGCTCCATCAAAAGAGAGGTAAAGCCACTGCCAGTCCCACCTCCAAAACTGTGAAAAATAAGGAACCCTTGTAAGCCGCTGCATTGGTCTGCCAGCTTTCGGATTCGGTCCAAAACCAAGTCAACGATTTCCTTGCCAATGGTGTAGTGCCCACGGGCATAGTTGTTGGCAGCATCTTCTTTTCCTGTGATCAGCTGTTCCGGGTGAAATAATTGTCGATAGGTACCACAGCGGATTTCATCTAAAGAAAAAAAAGCAATTGTTATGCTATAGAGATAAATAAAATTAATTTATATATATATATATAAAAAAAAGCCACATGGAAATGGTTTCTGAAGCTATTCAAGAAAACTATTTAGTAAATACAAATAAATAGAATTTTATTTGAAGTTTTTTGTTAAACAATCCATCTTAATGGTGTTTTGTTTGTTTTGTTTTTTTGACTGCATGGAATAGAACTTAAATATATATAACTTTTATTGTAATGAACAAGTTCATATTTCATACAACTTGAAGCAATAAAAAAAATGGATTGGATAAGAGTGAAATAAGTAATTTAAAATATTGTTACTATTCAGCTTTGCAAGGAAATTAATTTATAACTTATTTTAGAACCATTTAAACTTACCAATTACAGTTGGTTCTAAATCCACAAATACTGCCCTTGGGACATGTTTGCCAGCTCCAGTTTCACTGAAGAAAGTATTAAATGAATCATCTCCTCCACCAATGCTCTTATCAGATGGCATTTGTCCATCTGGCTGAATTCCATGCTCTAAACAGTACAACTCCCAACAGGCATTGCCCATTTGCACACCAGCCTGGCCAACATGAACACTGATGCATTCACGCTAAAAATGTAAAATTTTTATTATTTAATTCTCATAGAATAAACTGATATGCTAGATCCTTTATGATAAACAGGAATGTTAAGATGTATTTTTTTCTAAATCTTTGATTGTAAAATGGTACCAGGTTTTTAAATACCATCAACATTTGTTAATATTCACTGGAATAAATTAATGTAGCCGTAGTATAACATTTAAGTATCAAATATTTTTCAAGAAATTGAGAAAAACAAAATTAATTGGAGTTTTTGCTATTTTAAAATATAATTCTAATCATATTTCACTGAAACATAAATTGGAAACTAATTAAGACCATTTTATACAATTAGACATTATTAAACATATTTTTTCTTAATATTTTATGCCTAAATTATGTGTCTTCGAAAACTTAACAATTGGAATTTTTTAAAGCCTTTTTCCTTATTCTGAAACCAGCCTTTTAACAGAATTCGAAGTTACTGGGAACTATTTCTAAATAAATACCAACAAGTGCAAGTGCAGTCAGTAGCACTCGGCAGTACTGTAAACTTGAAGCTGCAATTTAAATCGCCAAAATGGATAAAAAACACAACCAATTTCTCCCCTCTAGACTTAATGAATAATAAACGAAACTACCAATCAAGTTCATTTTTCGGTTACTTCGAATTCTCTCTTAAAAGGCTGGTTTCAGAATTTTCTAATTTTCTTCCAAGATCTTTCCCGCTTAAATCTAATTACTCCCACAGATATAATTTATAACTGAAACCAATATAACAATAACATACCACAAATAATTATTTTAGACAAAAAAAAAATTGATTCCGTTTAAATTCAATAAAGAAATGGGATGATTTTGAAAAAAAATTCAAAATAAATTCACCAGTGATTAAAATCAGATCAACCGATATTTTCTTGGCGCAATTTTCAATTGTAGATAATTGTATCATTTCAATTTGATTAAATAATTCTAAACTATAGAGGGGTAAATCAAATTTCTTAATGTTACATTTCGTTTATAAACTTAAATTATTCTAAACCCAATTTCTACCTTTTAATATTTTGAAATGGTTTTTAAAATGAAAGACGCAGGAAACGAAAAATATTATATTCAAAATTCTTAATTTCTTTTACTTAAGAATATCGAGATTTTTCACATTTATGAGTTCAACTTCTAATTGAATCATTCTATTCAAACACAAAATTAATCAACTTTAATGCACGTTCCTCTACTTCTTTGATTTTTCAATTTTTTTTTAATGATATTAAAATTTATTTTGCGATAAGTTTTGAGAAATAACTGAAAAACTACCAATATTTTTTTCCTTTCTTGAACGTTTAAAAAAAAGGAAGAAAATAATTTAAATCTGCAATTTATCCAAATACCATAGATTATACAATAGTATTTTAAAAGTCGAATATCAGGGTAAAATTAATAACAATAAAAAAAGATATTTCTCTTAAAATTAACATTTTAAGTCATTTAAAATGGAGTTGAGTTGTTTCCATTTCGAAACCCATTAAGTTATTTAAAGTAGATTTCCAATGAAGTAAAATGTTTTATGATTTTTTTCTAAATTAAAATACAATTAAGTAAAAAAAATAATGAAAAATCAAGATATTAAACCAATTTTTATTACAATCGATCATTTTTTTTTATCGTAAATATAATCAAAGATTAACTTAAAAAGATTCACAGTTAAAATTAAAATCCTTTATCCAGATTTCGACAAATTAAATAGAAATTTTCAAATAAAACTTTAATTTTAAACAAAAAACATAAGTTTAAATCCTTTCAGAATATTTTTTCTTATCAATTCCAGATAATTTACATTTTTTTTTTCATACTTTTAAACCAAAAATTATTTTGAGAATCAAAAATTTAACTTATACCGACATTAAGAAATTTTTTGCAAAAAGGTTCTCCATATAAAAATTCATTTTTTTTTTTTTTTTTTTTTTTTTTGCACGTCATAATTGAAAGACGTTTTTCTTATTTGAAAGGTTTAAAAATCTTTATAGGCCATTTTTTAAATAAAACATTAAAAAAATAATTAAAAACAAACTTCTATAAATTTTTAAAATGTTTAAAAAAAAAAAAAAAGGTAAGTTTTTTTTTTTTTCATCAATAAATTAAATTTATCAGAACAATTTTTTTTCGACAAAAAACTATTGATCAAACGAATTTTTTGCAACACATGAAATATTTTGAAAAACTGATAAAAGCTTTTTTTTTTCTTTTCTAAAAAAAAATTTTATTTTTATTATTTTTGCCTCCATTATTTTAAAATTTATTTTCCTTCCTTCTTTAAAAAAAAAAAAAAAAAGAAAAAGGGAAATTCAAGTCAAAATTAGTAAATTTCTTACCATGATGATAACAGTAGGAACAGCAACAAATGAATTAAGTGGCTCTTATCAAAGATTGTTTTTCTTCGTTTTTCCGTAAATTAAATTCGGAGCCAAACAAGATGAAAACTGGAAATGAAAAAATGTCGGCAAAATACGAACGACGCGCAATAAAAGAGCAAACGTTTCTTCGTTGTCGTTGTCGTCTGCTGCGTTCCCTGTTCAGAATTAGCCAATCAGCGTCAGCCATCGCAGAATTGTGACGTTTTTATTGGTTGATTCTGACGCGTTTGAAATCGCCTTCCAAAATCAAAAGTCGTTGTCAATTTATGGCAAGGATTTTTGAAAACTTCTTAGACTTAAAGCTAGAATGTTCAATTAAATAATTAAAGTAATGCTTTTGTTTTTCTCACTTGACGCAGTCGCTCTGAAAGTTTAATTGCGTCAGCTTCTCTTGCAGTACTTCGCTCAACTAAGATGACCTTAAGTTTAAAGCGAGAACAGAATTTATTGTTGCTTGAGAAGGAAGGCGCATAATCTGTGACTGTGTGTGTGCGGGCTTCAAGCCCCTTTCTTCCCAATGGTCCCTTCTGCTCATTTTTTCGCTGATCTGCTTGTTTTCAGATCATTTTTTAATTATTATTTAATATGTAGGTTATTTTGGAACGCATTCATGGAATTAACTACTCCAGTTCATTCCCAATAATGGCGATCGTTTCTGAACGCTGGAAAACAATGTCAATCACCTCACCTCACCTCACCTATGGTGTGGTGGGTGCTGGCAATGGCGTAGCAAACAGAGGGCGAGATGGGCGTTATTCCACGGCTCGCACGTTTCAAAAGGGCGGCTTCTTAAGGTAGTAAAAATAGAAAAAAAAATTAATAAAAAAGAGCCAGGTAATTTAATTTAACAATTTTTTAAATAATTTGAACCGTACGTTTTTTGTTTTGAAAAATCTTTGGTTTTCTTCGACAACGACTACGAGTCCTGTAATAAGATGAAAGTCTAGGACGAAGCAACAGCAATCTAAAATTAGATCCTTGATTGCAGTTCCATGAAAATAAATATTTTGAGGGCTTTTTAGGGGCGGTAAATGTTACGACCACTTCGGGCGGCAAAAACACTTGCAACGCCTCTGGGTGCTGGTTTGGTGCACATTTTGACAAGCACCTCAGCAGATTAGAGCTTTAACTAGTTTATTTAGTTTGTCTCCATCTTGACACACATTTGAAATACCATTGTTGAGAAATTATATGACACTCGATGAAGATGCAAGAGTTGTCATTGCTGTGCTGAGCAACATTGTGTGCCCCCCTCCCCGCAAATATCATCATAACGGAAAATTTGCAACGGATATTCGTTTTTAGCACACCTGAAAACCCCTAATTAAACAAATTAGAGTGCTCCTCGGTGTTCTGTTGCTAATTTCATATATCTTTACCCAAACATCTCAGTCCTTATCATGTTACACCATGAAACATTTCATGGATGCATAAAAATGGGAATAACTCATTTAAGTCCTTCCTTCACATTCAAATTGGTTTGTCTAAATAACTTAAAATAATTAAATGAGTGCGTATGCTTTAAGTTTCTAATTTCTGAGACAACAAATTTGCAAAGGGAAGGTAACCCATCATGTTTTATTTAATTTTATGGTTGCTATTGTTAACAATTATGGTCGATGATGATGACATGAGGAACCCAGACTTGAGGAACAGGAAATTTTAAAACCAGTGGTGGTGGTGGTGGAATGACCTGCCATATGAGCACATTAACCCTTTGGACTCTGACTTAGCAAAATTACCAACTAGCCAATCAGAGCCATTCTATTAGAGGACCATGGAGGGCCGAAATATTGGCTGTGTTGTCTAGCGACCTTTCAGGGTCCAAAGGGTTAACCTAGCCTTATGCCTAACTCAAAGTTTGGTGCTTAACTGAGTATATACCATACTTACCTGACACTCTGAGGTGCCTCCTGATTGGTTTTGAAAATGACTCTCTCTCAGAAGGCTGGCCTAGTTTACCCGGAAAGAGAAATGCTAAGGGGTAAGAGAGACTGGCAATTTTTTAAGCCAGTGATTGGTGAGGCAATCTGATGAAGTCGATTTGGGCCAATATCGGTAGGCAGTCGGACCTCGGAATCGTAGTACGCGAGTTCGAATCTCGGTTGTTCCGTTTGCGTTCATATTGGTACTAATACTGTTGGGAAAAGTATGAATCCCCACATTCCCTCCAGCTATGGGTCAAATAGTGTAATTTGTGTCGCGGGTACAAAAACTGGCCCTATTGCAGAATGAGGAACTGGTGAAATTTACCCTTAAGACAGGGGAAAAACACCGTCTCTAACTGCATGCCTTAAAACACAAACAAACAACACAAAACAAACAATGGTGAGGCAATCTGTCACACGAGCATAGTGTTTTGTCCCAGATAGTCTCGAACCCAAAATATATCGTCAGGTATAGTTTAGTCGAATTATACTGCAAACCTGCCGTAGAAGCTTGGACTCTGGAATCTTCTTATAGACATTTCATTCATATTCAGCTGTTTCAGGGAGATGAAGCATGTTAATTCAGGAGAATAATTCGTCTTGGTGACATGGATTCCAAAAACCCGGTGAGGACCATCAACTCATCTAGATGAAGGGCAACCAACATTTTTTTTGTGTGTGTTTTTACGGCATATCAACCATTTTAGGTCATTTAATGCCAAGAACAATCATTTTCGTTAAACGTTAGTTTTTGTACACACAGTTTTTTTAGTGACACAAATTACACCCCAAATCGACTTCCCCTCAACCAACATTGATTACAAAAAGTCCAGGAATATGATGAGCATGTAAAACTGGTCTTTTGACTAACTTAGTTTGGTGCTACTGACTGCTTGGCTTGACCGAGTACCATACTGAACTTTAACCCTTTGGATCCCGAAATGCTGATATATTGGCCTTGGTGTCCTAGCGAAAAAAATGACAGTGCTATTTCAGCCCTACATGATAATGAGTAATTTTGCTAATTCAGGGCTCTACGGACAAATTTACATTTAGTTGACCTTTGACAACTAAATATTTTCATTTACTAGCCAAAAAGAAAAGTAACTAGCTAAACCCATGAAATATTATGAATAAACCAATAATTCAAAACTTAATTACTGTTTAAGAAAGTATAATTCATTTCACTTTTAACTGCTTTTTCTTCTGCATAAAAATTTGTTGACTTATTTTAAACAGCCTGTCGCGGGGCTAATAGATACTAATAAACCACTAACCCCGCAAACGTAAGAAAATAAAGGGTGTGAGTTAAAGCAACCGAAGCAAAGATGACTTAAGACCGAT
>JAYKTE010104577.1:0-13737 GCA_036873565.1 Xipholeptos notoides
GAGAGAGAAAGAGAGAGAGAGAGAGAGAAAGAGAGAGAGAGAGAGAGAGAGAGAGAGAGAGAGTAAGTAAGTAATGTATTGCTTGCAAAAGGAGAGAAAGAGTGTTTATTGAAGCATGGTATTTTACCGTCTTGGCTGACACTGCTAAAGCCTGCCAAGCCCCAAAGGGCTGACGGTAGAGCGTTGGTTCCACTCTCCTGCTGTCTCTCTGGAAAAAAGGAAAGAATGTTCTTGTTGTCTTGCCATATATATCTGTAGAATGGCCAAGGTTTGCTTTTCCTTTCTCGTGTTATGATTGGTTGGTCAACCTAGTTTACAAGTACGTCTGCCCGTTGTCTAGGTTTTGATCCGTGATTCATAATTTCTGACTGCAAAGGGTTTGGTGGATAGGAAAATGGATTTTTTGGGAACGCACTTGGTCGACTTAAATTTGAATTTCCTGTGTGTGTGTGTGTGCCTACAATTTAAGTTAATGAAAATAATCAATGTTAATGTAGGGTATTTAAAGAAACTTAGTCATTCCAGGGAGATTTAGGTAGATGCATCTTGTGAAAATCGGGAAGGATAAATCTGAAAGAGAATACCTTATGGCGGGGTAAGATACAAGTGAGCACATAAATTTGACCTCGTGTTTTTAAATCGCAGTTCTACGTTCTATCCCTAAGAGTAAAATTATTGAATTTATTTGTAGAATCCATTTTTGTTGATAGCTTTCTGATAATAACCATTTATTTTAAAAATTTTAGCGGAAAACGTCCGATTCACGTGAGTTTCGACATTGACGGTATGGATCCAATGTTTACCCCCAGTACTGGCACCCCAGGTAAAAATGAACCTGTACATATCTAAAAAAGTGACATTTTGTGTGTGTGTGTGTGGAATAGCCTCTACAAAACTACTATGCACATTTTGGGTCTACATGCTTGAAATTTGATATACCGTGTATTAAGACCAATTTTAATTGGTTTTGAGCCGAAAAATAACTACAACAGGGTCAAAATTTGGAATTACAGAAAACAAAGAACTGAAAGAGAACATCAAAGCGTTCAGACCATTGAAATTTGCATAATACAATGATTCAGACCATCGAAATTTTCATAGCACAATTCAAACTACATTTCATGAATTACAATTTGAATTGACATTTGGATGATAGTTTACCGCTTTATGAACATAATGTATGGTACTGCTTTCCCATATAATAGGCCTTCTTAACTACCGTAGTATCAAATCTCCGAGGCCCGGGCAAAGCCGGGCAATACTTCCAGTATAATAATAAATTCAGTATCTCACAGAAAAAAACCTCACTCCATGTTGTGGTATTCAGAAAAAGGTGTTCTGGAAATGCTACCAAAAAAGGCAATGTACAGCTTTAACAATAGCATTTCGATCCGGATTTAACTTCACTCTGGCGAATGACCTGATTCCACATTAAAACAGTGACAAGAGGAATGTTTCCTTATTTTTCATCTTAAAATTTCAGATAAGTTTTCTTTAATTCAGGAATCTTTTATTAGCGGACTGTTGTCCTCATCTTGGATTAGGTGTTATTACACTACGTTTCGGCCAACTATACATCTGGCCTTCGTCAAGTGGTTAACCGGATAGGAATTTTGAATCTTGAAACCGCCTCCTCAGCAAGATGAGGACAACAGTTAGCTAATAAAAGATTCCTGAATTATAAAAAGCCTCATCTCAATAAAACTCCTAAAATTTTCTTTAAAAAAGACTGCAGCAACGCTTTTCATTTCAACCTATTAATAAAATATTTCCGGTAAATGGCGTCTCTTTTCACAAGCTTTCATAGACTCGGAGGCTACCAGCAAACACCCGATTCTTAACCCTTTAAAATAATTATGGTCAACCGTATCCCGGTATATTGAAACCTCCTCGTTTAATCTGGTGTTGTCCGGGCATTTCTCATTCTTCGTACTTACAACAGTTTTTAACGAAATTCTATCAAATTTCAAATCTTGTTATAGTTGCAACAATTTTTTTGCATGACGTCAAAAGTTTTGGGAAAAAACAAACCAAAACACTGATATGACCCCGCCACAGACACATACGTCTTTTTAGCGTCTCTTTTTAATCCATTTTTTACATTTGTTGGTTGCTTTCAGCCAACTTAGTAAAAACTTTATACACAGACGCCCAGTGTAGTCCACATTGGTCGGAAAAAAATTCGTAGCCGTCAAGTTTAAGCAGATTTGGCGACTAAACATCAAGTCAGGATCCATTGTGTTAAAATGCCCAAATTTTTAACTGATCAACCATAAATTTTCTCAGAAGGCTCAGATGTTACATCTAACCTTCCTAAAACCATTGCAGCCAATTACTGATATTTTGGTCGATTCACGGGTTTGGGCGAACGCCTTTTCCGAATTAGTGGATATTTGGGCCATTTTTTTGCGTATTTTATGTTTTCGCGTTTTTTTTTTGCCGAATATCAATGCTTAGACCAACCTTGCCTTTATCTACTTCGTGGAGAAAAGTGGTTCGAATTGTTCCAAAACATATTTTGTTTATTTACATGATATCTTGAAAGTTTCAAATTTTACAAGTATAATTATCTAAGTTTTCAACTACATCTTGGGTATGAATCCCCACATTCCCTCCAGCTATGGGTCAAATAGTGTAATTTGTGTCATTAAAAAAACTGTGTTTACAAAAATTAACGTTTATCAACAATGATTGTTCTCGGCATTGAATGACCTAAAGTGGTTGATATGCCGTAAAAACACAACAAACAAACAAACTACATCTTGGTTGTATTAAACTACTTTTGAATACATTATCTTCTCTGTATTTTGTTAATACCTAATTATGATAGACTTTATGTTGGATTTTTTTTACATAATCATTTCTTTTCATTTTCTAGTTCCTGGCGGATTAACTTTAAGGGAGTGCCTCTACATGGCAGAAATATTACATGAAACAAGTAAGAAAAACATCTTTTAACACATCAATCTTTATTATGGTTATATGGTGTATAATTAATGTGTGCTCGCAGCTCCATTGTGGATTTTTAAGTTAATCTAAACCAGGCGCACACACTTTTTCAACATGAGAGCTACTTATGACATGACCAAGTCAAAATGATCTTCCTCCTACTAAAAGTGCAAATCAAATTATCTATGAATATATTGTTAATAATGACCATTTCTCTTTAAACATAAAAATATAATTTCTATAAATATTTTTATGAATAACTCCTCATTATTTATCGAAGAAATGTTTACTAAAAAGAATGAGAACAATCAAAAGTGAAACTATTTACTTATACATAATGTGATCACTGTTTTTGATTAAAGGGGAATAACACTTTCCCGACTATTTCTGACATACCTAGATTAGATGACATTGTGAGAATAAAAGATAGGTTAGCGTCAACATTTTTCAATTTTCGATCTACCCACAACCAGCCGATCGCGATCGACGTAATGGGCATGGGCATCCCTGATATAAACGTTAGATGCTGTATAAAAACACGATACAGCGAATAATAATGAATAGCATTGATGGGTTCTCGATGATGATTCACAACTGAGCGAAGATGGTGACGAGAAAAAGGCTTTATCTAGAGAGAAATATTTATACTTACTTGAAGAGAACTAGATATAGCTTGGACAGAAGATAATGCAAGGTACTACTGCTGCTGCATTGTGGATTAATGCAGGACTCTGCGATATAACAAGGTCTGAAAGGTTATCAAAGTTTTCTTGTGGAGTTGGGAATCTCGAAATAAATATAATTTTGAAACAGAATTCCGTTTTTTATAATAATTTTTCATGTTAAATGAATAATTTTCCTTTTTTTAATAAAAACAGATATGTTTGAATAATAGGGGGTCGATATGAGATCAGATACTCCGTCGATTGCTTAAAAAGTTTGCCGACCCCTGCATTATTTATTTAAAACCAAATAAAATCGTTTTAACAAACCGGTGTCAACAATTTACCATCTGAAGATAAATTTTCCCTTTTTTTTCCTCTCCCTAAAAATATTTTCTCTGAAGTTATAACTTACAAGCCGAGTCGGAATTACTTACTTCTATTTTTTATCCTTTATACTTGTTATAACCATTTGTTCAGTTGACTGTCTTTGAATAAATTTATCTTTTTATTTCGGAATTAATTGATGTAATTGATAAATTTATTTTACTCTTTAACAGATCGAGTTGCAGTAGTTGACATAGTTGAATTGAATCTTGTTCTTGGATCGCCCGAAGACAAGGAAAAAACAATAGGACATACTCTAAAGGTCATTGAACATTTCTTTGGCAACAAACGAGCTGGAATCATCAATCCTGAAAATGCTTCTAATTCTAAGTAAAAAGCATGATAACTTGCCAAACCACTTTTTACAAATTATACTTGACCAAGCAGCAGGAATATTATATCCACGAAAAAGAAAAGATAATAATATCTATTTTTAATATAAACACATCCAGTTAAATGTTTAGTTCAGAAGAACTTATGAATTTATTGAGACACGAATTAATTCGTTTCTTAATATTATGATTGACGTAATAATAAAAATGTAGCAGAACCCACAATTGTTGAACAGTTCAATCCCCACCCACATCAGCATGAACCTTTTCATCACAGAAGCAAACACTTAGACCGATGTCACTCTTTAAAAAAAACCCTGTCGAATATTAGTTCGAATCAGACTGTAAATTAAAAATAACTTTTTTTATAAACAAATAATGAGAACTGATGGATATTTTATTACAAAAAATTGAACTACGGTGAAGCATCACTTTTTTCCAGGGATTTCAATTGGGTCAAACAAAGCGACTTCTTAGTAATTGTTATTTCTCTATTTCTTTTCAAAGAATTTGATAATTTGACACATAAGTTATAGAATTAATAGAAATCTCGTTGAAACAATTGTAATCTTTCTTTCCAGAGCATAATAATGAATTCACTATTCAACGATGTGTATTTTTGTTCGAATGAGAAATTTTTAATTATTTTTCGAATCTTATTTATTACACTACGTTTCAAGCAAATTACTTACTGACAAACATATTGAGATTAGGATCACGCACACGCACTATCACGTGAATGAAATCGATAGTTACAAATATTTGTATCTTTTATTGGAGCTGAATTTTTACTCGAGCACTTTTCTCATAAAGAATTGTTATTTTTTGTGATAATTGAACGTAAGAAAATCATCGCAACCCTTTGCTCGTCCTTTAAAAACCCGGTTAAAATATTATTTATTTTAAACTCACCTTATAGAATATAGCGATAATTTTCTAATAACTTCATACGATTATTTTAAATAATAAACATGTTACAAAGTTCCTATTGCATCACTTATGACCTTCTCTTTTTGCGTACATGTATGTGTCTGATGTGTGCATACACACAAACATACTCACACTCTATATAAAATTTCTTAATATTTCTATTATCATGAGTATTAAAAACGGTTTTTCACTTTTATATATGCTACTAAATATAGTAAATGTTTACTTAAAATATATACATTTAGGCAGCATTCTTTCATTTAAGCAAGTTTCATTAAAAAGAACAGAAAATTGGAAAAAATAGAGAGAATAATTCATTTTTTAATGAAACTTGTTTAGATGTTTCCTTGTGAACTTCGTAAATCATAATTAGGCCTGTGACAATATGCTTTAATTAAAGAATATTCTTGTTACAGCCCTGCTCGTTACTAGACTATTTTGTGATTTTACAATTTCTTTTAATTTTGTTGTTATTACTAATAACTACAGAATTAAAAGAAATGGTAAGATCGAAAAATATTCAAGTCTATGACAAGAATATTCTTCAATAAAAGCATATTGTCACAGCCCTAATCATAACATCGATTTTTTGTTTCTGTTTTATTTCCTTTTTTAATCATCATAAATTGTTTACATACCTTTGAAGAAAGTACTTTACTTCAATCCATGTTCCCGGTTTACAAATAAAATGGGTTGATATGCCGTAAAGCCATTCTGCCGAAATCAATCATCTAAAAATCCGGTTTTCAAAAAATCATTTTATTTTTTAAAGCTAACAGAAAATTGGGCGGTGGCGCAAAAAGCTGTCTTTTCAGGTTCCACAACTCTTGCATGACTCAAGGAAACGCCTTTCACTTAAACCATTTACCACGTAATAATTTTTTTACCCACACGTGTTTCATTTTCATAAGTAAACAAACAATACAGAGCTTTCTAAATTAAATGAACAAACAATACAGATATTTCTAACTTTCTTACAGAATAAGCAATAACTCGAATACTGACTTCATAAATTTAATAGATAATAAACTATAACTTTTTAAAATAAAAATGTTTTTGTAATGACCGCTGTTTTTCTCAGCGGTCGCAGAAACTGCTATTTAGTATGAGCCCTAAGACAGCTACTGCATTTAATTAGTCATTCATTATTCCCCATTTTTGAGAAATTGGTAAAGGTCCACTTCACCTCCTTGATGATTTGAATAGTATATACAGTATCAGTAAAAAATATCTAGTAAGCTTTTTTGGTAGTAATAGATTTCTAACACGTGAGAGTAATCAAATTATCACGTGGTGTGGTGAACTGTGCAAGCAAAAGATGTCCTCTTGAGTCATGCATGAGTTGCGGAACCTGAAAGGTCAGCTTCTATACAACCGCCGAAATTTGATATATAAACAAGTTGAATCAAAGAGCAGATTTTTTTTTGTTCTGAATGCTGTTAAAAATTTACTAAAATTTTGTCTGTTCTTCTAAATCTGAAAATTGAATAAAAATATGTTGTTGTTTTTTCAAATAAAATTGTTCGTGTTGTTTTGTTAAATTAGATAATTTGGAAAATCTAATTAAAAAAAAAGATCTTAATGTTTTTAGTATTCAGTCTGTTCATCAACAATCCAATATACAAGGGTCTTTCTAAAAGTAATGACTCCTATTTTTTAAACTTTTAACTGAAGAACTACAAAGACAGGAGTGAGGACGAATCCATCTCCTAACTGTGATTACATCGGTTTCGTAGACGTCCAACAGGAGACGGGGAATGTTGATCGCTTCAAATTTTCTGCATGGAGGAATTCAATGACGCATCTCTGCTTCTGGTTTACGTCCAAGACATGGGTTGCCAAGACAGGTGAGCCAATATTTGCAACGGAGAAATAAAACTTTCAGGTCATGAATGCATAAGTCATGTTATTATAAAAATGCAATTTACAATCTCTGATCTATTCGGGCGGAATAGAAAAAATAGAAGACCTTACTTTTGGAAAGCCTCTCGTATAAACACCTTAATTCAAAAGGTTCCAACCAATTTATTCATTAAAGATCCCATCATTTTACCAAACTTTATAATTTCTAAACATTTTTTTAGAAATTACCAAAAATCTTTAAAGATTTTTTTAGAAAATACACTCCAGGCCGAGGTTTATTTTGGAGGTTCACGACAGTGTCTTACAAAGACATATGTTTTAAACAGTTTCAAGATAATCACTGAGAAAATTTTTAAAAATTTGATATTCCTTGAACAATTGCAATATGAAGAATGCAAGCTTTCCGTTAAGAAAATTGACGGAACATGAGAGTACAGGTTTAGTATTGAAAGCTTCCCATGTTAGAGCAATACCGAAGTTCATAAGGACTTAAAAGCCGAAACGTTGTCAATATAACAATAAAGATTTGAATAAAAGTCGGAATAATTTTATCTCTTCCTGTTAATAAAATGGTCACTTTAAACGGCGTCTCTGGAGGACTTTTGGTCAAACTAGCTAAATTTCAATTGATCGCCAATAATTCTTTTCAGTAAGCCCAGACATCACACCTAGTGTTTCGATTCTACTTGAAGTTAAAATAGAAATGAGTTATAAGGGGGTGGCTATAGCAGAACCCATTGACTAAGAATTCAATGAGTTATAAGGGGGTGGCTATAGCAGAACCATGTGGCTAAGAACTCAATGAAGATGCTGACAATTTCTTATACATTTGGAACTGGATATAGACTAAATGTAGTTAGCAATCCCTCGGAACTAAGAAAATCATTTAACAGTTTCAAAGAATTTACGTACAAAAATTGAATGATCAAATATGCAGTAATCAAAATATAAATTTGACTCATAGAAAAATATGTATATTTTCTATACTTTTTTGTTTCTTTTTATTTATAAAAAAACAACAAATAAAAAAAATCAAATAAAATTAAGATAGTTAAGTTAAAGTTTAAACATGAAGAGATAATGTGACATAATGCGAAAAGGAGCTTTTTCTTTTATCGAATTTTCGTTTTTTTTTTTGCAAAATTCCTTTTTTTTAATCTGTCCAACAAGAATCAAAATAATTCAGATCTTTTTTCACCGAGGATTAGAAAGTTGTGATAGAAATGAATAATTACTTATTCAAGTTTCAAATCTATATTATTCATACTGGAATTCAAAATTGTAAAGGGAGGAATGCTAGTCCGCCGTTTACTTATTTGCTTCCATCAACCTTTGCTGAATATTACTATCTCTTTTCTTATTTTTGTCATATATATATATATATTCGTAACCAGCTCTGATCGACTCCTGCAACATGGTTTTTTTATGTTATATCTCTTTTTTATATCCTCAGAATCCCATTTTTCGAAGATTGGTTTACTTTCTTTGTTTCCTTATTTCTATTCCTCATTCCAACAATTTTTGTGTATTTGCACCGCACCGATTCATTTGTTTTCGTTGTTCATTCAACGTAGTTGACTGTCTGATAATTTCTTTCAATAATTTTTCTTTTTACCCTGTTTCATCATTGTGAGTTATAAGTATATTAGGCTGTCTTGTCACCGGAATATAAATATTGTTTATAAAATCATACATTTTCCGTAACTTTTCCCAAGCAAAATTTGATGGCATTCGTTATTTCAAAATGGATGCTGAAATTTTGGCTAGCTTTGTCCCAATATATGAAAAATTACAATTCAGCTTTTTATTTGCTGCAACAGTATCTACCTCTAACAATTATGGTTATATCAAATCTTGTTCTGTTTTTATTAAATTCTCACAAATGTGCAATATCTGTATGACATTCAAGGGAGCGTCGGAATTTGTTTGCCTTTTTTTACCCAACCTAAGTGTAGTTCATTGACCGAAAATTATTTCTACAAACCTTTGGGCCAGCAGCCCATATAGCATAGAAAATATTCACAAAACACAAATTGGGAAACGATTTTTAGACATGATCTTCACAAAGTTTAAGTTGTGGTTTAGTTTCCTATTGTTTTTATTTAGTAAACTGGCTATTGAACCACATTTCTGCACATTGGAAATTGGGCACTGAATCAATGTCCACAGAATTTGGTGATATTTACATAAGAAATGAAAAAAAAAAAAGAAAAAAAAGGCACTTTGTGTACACCAAGATTAACAATTATATTTTCTTCTCATAAATTTGAAAGTAGTTCGACTTTATTTCGATCTTTTTGCACTGCTGCTGCTGCGTTTTTCAGCTTTTGTTCAAAGTCGCAATGCCTTTTTTTGCTGTACGTAAGTGCTGCGTGGCTGCGGTGTCTAAAAATTTACGTGATATACTCATTTGAAATCGGGTTTGCTACACTTTGTTTCCAAATTGCACCATTGCCATTAAAATGGGGGAAGGGGTTACAGTTTAAAATAATCTCTGTCCCTTTACCTGACAATTTCTTTTGTGGGATTTTATGGACTCTTAGCTCCCTGGGACACTATTTTATTCTTATCGAAAATGTCGATGATTGCGAATGCACCTTTGATCCATCTTCATATAGTGAACAGGTAATAAACTGATCAAAAATAATTTGTCTAACATTATTTCTGCACGAATTAGCACGGTTTAGTGACAGTCGCAAGTAATTTTTTTCAAGTCCCACAATGATTTCAGAGATAATGACAACAAACACTTAAAAAATATTTGGAACCTATGGAATCTGGGGTAAAACGCGAATTATCGATTCTTTCGCACAAGGAGCCATTCTGGTTACGGCCAATCGTGTTTTAATGCTCTAGAAATTCGTAATAAGCTTTTCATCTGGAAACCTTTTCATTTTTACCCATTATGCGACTATGCTAAGAAGCCCCCAAAATGTATACACTGTTTGAATACTTATCTCCCTTGCATTAAAATAATGAGATGTCAGCAATGTATAGAAAAGTATGGTGGATGTGCTGAATAAGTAGAGCATGATGCACACAAGAACTGTTTGTTTTTGGTTATTATTTGAATTTTCATTAAAATAAATTATATCTACAATTATTTATATGTCCGTCCGACTGGAGGAGTGCTTTCAATCATCGCCCTGTCATATTTTCACTTTATGCACACATAAATTAAGTAAAGCAAATTTTTATACACATTTGTACACGTTTATACATTTTTAAACAGTTTGGTTACATAAATTCTAAACAAATGGAATTTAGTTCAAATCTATTATTGAAATTAATTATAAATCGCGGCAATTTTAATTGAATTCGGTCCTGTTAACTTGTTTTAAATATCGTCTTTTCTTCAGAAATTAGAAAACAAGTATGATTTTCAAGGTCACAAATGCGTTAGTTACGTATGCAAGGCAATGCATCTTTCGCGGGGCTAGCTAGTTTTTACTTTCTTACTGTTTTGACTAGAATTATTATTTAATACCAATAGATTTTTGATTCAACAGTTAGTCCATTGAAAGTTTTCTCATTTGCACTTGTATGAATTGAAACAGTCTGACGATCCTAATTCTAATGTTTAATGCAGGGAGCGACCCATATTTGCTATATGCCGACATTGTTTTACGATGATAATTTAGACTGCTTGGATTTGTCGAGGGAATGAAAAGAAGCCAGTTACTGTGATTTTGCTAGATTAACTTGCTTCCTAGTGTTTTCAAGGGTCGTAACTCAAGTAACTCAGAAATTATCCCCCTTTTTCTTTAATTTGATTACACCAACTATACACAGGCGGCCCCCGGGCCCCGTCGTCCACACCAATATGGTTTAAATCAATTCACAATTCTTTTTTATTTTATTTATAGAAATAGAAAACAACAAGAAGACAATACAAAAATATTTAAAATTCTAGAAGGTATCTACTTTAAAGTTAACAAAGAAAAAAAAAGAAAAAGAAGCATTCATGAATGGAATCAATTATCAAATGTTTGTTGACATGTTAATTAATTGCTAAATAAATAAAAACGCTATTTTAATAACAGTTCTTTTTTAAAATTCAACGCTCAAAAACGCTAAACATTGAGATTGAATTGCTATAAATGAATGTTGATTTTAGCATCTATACAACAAACAACAGGTTTTGTCAATGATTGGAATTCAATTACACCCACCTCTGAAGTTAAAGTTGGAAAAGTCCGAATGTACGTGGGATTATGGAAGATATAATAAAAAATTGAAATTGCGAATAAAATCCACACAGCAAACAATTTTCATTGTCTTTGTAGGGTTGGGGCTCTATTTTTTGGTGCTATTTAGTAAACATACGTTTTTTCCTACATAATAACTTAAAAACCTACTCGGTACTGAAAATACACCTCTCTCCCCATTTTCCCTCTGGAATCCGCTAGGGCTAAAATAATGCGTGCATCCTGTCCTGTTCTCTATGAAAAATCATGAAATTATGGTTTTGGAAAGAAAGCTCTGTTTTGGTTTACTTTATAATCGTTTTTTTAAATGTCTATTTTAAGTATAGATCTAAATTTTTTATGGACTAATATCGATAACAAATTTGAAAATTACCACAAAAGAAGAAAATATTTGGAAAAAAATGTATTAACTAGTAAAATATTAAGAGTTGTGAAATGGGTATGCTCATGTTTTATCAGTATTTGAAATTATGTTTGTATTGATGATTCAGTGAATATTTTGATTGATTGACTCGTTTTTAAAGGTTGTGGTTGGTTAATATGACTGGGATTAAAAGCTCGTATTATTCCACCATTACATGCCAATTTAAAAGCTTTTTTCACTCAAGGCCTTTGGCTCCAAAGATACCTTTTTAGCTTGCATATAAAGATAAAGTGATTAATATCAATTGGGATAACTCTGTGCGAGAAATATGCGAGTTTGTTTGTGAGAATGAATGATTATTAACAAAGAAGCGCCGCACGGTTTAGCATGAGCAATGGTAGAGAGATGAGATAGATGACGGCGGTGCCATGCGAGTGAGCAAGTTTGGCTTTAAGCGTCGAAGCAGCGTTGCATCCGTCGTAATCGCAGGCTAGAACGCAACCATGATAGTATTTGTTGTTGTACTTCATAACACGTACCCAACCGCAGTGACTCTGCCGTCCGATCTCTGACTCTGTGTTGGTACCGCCACTGTCCACCACACAGTTGCGAACTACTATGTGGTAACCAGTCTTGACTGAAAAATAAATATATAATTAATAAATAAAAAACTGACAAACAATAAATAAGTACAAAAGTAATTACAAGTTAAGTATCGAACAGTAGTCACTGTTGACACTGTTCTGTTCATAGTAACTATAAAATTAAAACATTTAGAAATGAAGTTTGTTAAACTAAAAGATTTAAACTTTTGTTCTTATCCTTATCATTGTTACCTTCACAATGTTTTGGCCGATGAACCCTTCGGCCGTCCTCAGGTGATCGAACTAGTGAGCATTAGCTGAAGGCGAAGGTTTCAGTTTCACTCAGGTAGTGTAAGTGTAGTCACCAAGATTCCAAGAATTCAATACTCTACCCGGTTATGGTTAGCAAAACGAGAGCAGGCTACTCCGTAGTTTGAATAAAGGTTTAAATTCGAAATTCTGTCACTTCCGGTTACAAGAGGGTTTCCAAGTTCGATCATCTGAAGATTACAGAAAGGTTAATTGTCCGAAAAACGTTGTGAAAGTAACAATTATAAGCATGAGAACAACAGTTCGAAAAATAGATGTACAAACCTCATCACAAGGATTCCGAAAAGCCTTACCATTTTGTTTTAAATTGACTTTATAAACCAACGTAACGCATAAAAAATCATCAATATAATAATTATATAGTGTTAAATTAACTAGCGAGCCCAGTTTATTGAGATTTGATTAATATCATTATTGTTGCTTTATGTCAAAATATAAGTTAAAACGATATGATCAGTACAGTAACAGTATGATGTTTATGCAAAACTTCATAGCTATAAATTACAACAAATGACTAAGCGACATGCGAACAAAATTTACAAAAACATCATTTTATAAATTGAGAAATTTAAAACAGTAGAGATTGTTTTAAATAGTATGAATAATATATTTGTTTTTTCTTCAGCGCTGTTAAAATCTGGCACAGTTGATAAAAATAATCATTAAATCCTGACAAAGAGATGGTGAGTATTCGCTGTGTATTCAAAGTGATCACACCGATCATCAGCAATCTCTTTCCACAGCCTGTTTTTTTTAATTTTTAAAAAGTTTTATTTATTACCCATGAGTAAAAGCATTTCAAACGAAAAGTTTGTTTATTTTCTCTCTTGCACACTCCAGGGTGGTTGCAGGGTTCAGGTAGAAATTCTCTTATGGCTAAATAATGTTAGATGCAGAGCAATATATATTTTACCTAATGTCTGTCTTGTAGGGGACTTTCGTGTTAATCCCCCAAAATAAGAAATATTGGAATGAAATAAAATACACTCTTTTATAAAATAAACTTGTGTTTATTTTTAATTAATAAATGAATAACTTTTCATATACAGAAGTAGTAATTCAAAACAACAGGAAAGAAGTGAGGAAGAAAGAAAGGGTATGAAAGTCTTTGCTAGCAAAAGGAGAGAA
>JAYKTE010104688.1:0-13737 GCA_036873565.1 Xipholeptos notoides
GGTCGGGCCCTTTATTGTAATTATTTTTCTTTCGTATGATAGGTTTAGTAGTGTGTGCTCTTTTTTCTTTTTTTTTTTTGGTCTTTTAAAAATTTCTTCATGATGCCCAATGGTGCTAAACTTCACCTTTTTATCGCCACATATATATATATATATATATATATATATATTTATTTATTTATTACTTTATTAAAAGAATATAAAGAGAATATAAAGAGAATTGTGCTTTACTCTGCTACAAATATATAATCATGCAAATACACACATTTTCAACAGAATTACATCATGCAAAAATAATCTACACAGAAACATATCCAACAATTGCCACAGATGTTCACATTACAATATACATTAAACCCCTTTATTTAATTTTATAAAAATAATAATAATAATAAAAAATTAATGAAAATATATAAAATATTTAATCATGCAATTTTTGCCTTCATTTATTTAAAAATGAAGGCATTTTTTTTATTTTTAGCAATTGGAATCTAAAACTAGTTTTACTTGAAACAAAAACTAAAAATACATTGATATCACATGAAGTGGTAACAACAGGTCAAGCATAGAAATGCAGTTGATTTAAAATGCAGACAGAATGAGAAAAAAAAATTAAAATTCAACACCATAATCATTAATACAAGAAACAAGGTCAATATTTTATTAAAAGGATTTTTTTTCTTATGTTTTTTTGGTTTCTTCTAAATTTTAAAGAAATACCGGTGGAATGTAGTGAAACTCTCGCAACCAAATTTATTTGTTCAAATCATTAATTTTTAAAGATTAATTTATGTGTTTTAATTCCTTATCAAAATTTATAGTTATTTGATACCTTAAACATTTTTCTCAGAGTGTGAAGAATAGTTATAGTACTATTTAACCCATAACAATGAATTACCAAATACAAAATTTTAAAAATTCTAAAAACTCAGAAGATTGACCTTTTTAGTCATTTTGCTTTTAATTTAAATACATCTCTATTAACATAATTTTCATGATTTTTTTTCTTCAAAATTATTGACAAAATAGCTGCCAAAAATATTTTCTCCTAAAGGCACTAATGTTCTTTATATTAAATTGACTCAAACTTGAATTAAGTTTGCCTTTTTATTCTTATCAAAAAGATAGAAACCAAATTATTAGAAAACCGTTGCCAATCTGTAAGTCATCTCTTATTGTGTAAGAAGATTGATTATATTGAGAATCCTGTCAGATACAACCACCCTTACGCCATCATATTTAATCATTTATACAAGACCAATGTCTTACTACTAATCAATGTACAGAAAAAAGTCATTTAAAGTAGGTGGTTGCTGATGGCAAGGGTCGCATATAGCAGGATTTACTGTATAACCAAAATAGAAAACTGAAGAAAGTTTTATAATTATTGATAAAACTATTTCTTTTAAAGCATATGAAATACTTCAAAACTTTTATCTACTTTCAATTAACTAATTCATAGAAAAAATTGATAGTTTTAGATTGTCTAATCTTGTTTTTATGTGAGTAAAGATTTTAGATTGAATGCATGTAAAAACAAATCATCCAAGTTTTTCAAATTTATAAAAGATAAGAATTATAGAAAAGATTGAAGAAAAAGGATCAAATGGGGAATTGATAATATATTACATAAGCTACGCATAATTTTTGTTTGAAAATCTAAATAAAGCTCGCCAAAAATCTTCAGAAATTTAAAAATTAAATCCATTTTTGTTTAAATTTTGAAACAAGCAGTTTTTGTAAATACTAACAGAAATTGTCATTTATAAAGTAGTTTTGTTAAGAACCAAGGCAATTATTTTAGAATAAAGTGCCTCATCCAACCAATAACAACTTCCTTTAGAGTTAGAGATAATTTATGAAGAAACCCATAGCAATATTTATAACCATAAAATTGCCACAGATGAAAGATATTAGAGACTCACAAACAATAACAGACTCAACAGTTCCTCTTTCCTCAATTCTGGAAGGTTTATTTTTCCCTAATTTTTTTCTCAGAACACCTTTAAAACCTAAATGCAATAAATAGCATCAAAGAAAAAGAAGTGTTAGTATGTAACCCAAAAAAGGGTACATAAAAGTTTAAATAATCATCTTATGCTTAATGTTATACAAAATAGCACCCTAAGTGTTTTAGTGAATTCATCATTTTGATGTTAAAACATGTACAAAAATTTGATAAATAAATTTAATTTAAAAATATATACAGAAATAAAGATCAACATGGAGGACAACAAAAAAGCTAAAAGCAGTGGATATGATGGTTTTTGACAGCATTACAAATTTTTGGATCAATTTGAATTTTGATATAGACAATAATGACACGAAACCGAATTTGAAAAAAAAAGAAAAAAATCATAAAAATTCATGTAGCAACTTGCATTCTTTTTATCGCGCAGTTTTGCCAGATGCCTATATAAACAACATCCATCTTTTTTGGCAAGACTAAAAATGTTTACATAGGTCATCTATTTTTTGGCAAAAGTCTACATGCATGTAGGTATACGTCATTTGATCGCAAGTGGTTAAGAAAAAAAACTATAGCCCAAAAATATTGACCGTAAAATAAGGATTATTAATGCTACTAAAAATGCAGAAAAGATTAAAAAAAAGAAAGACACAAAAAAAAGAAAAGAAAGAAAGAAATTGCATGGAAGACCTGTAAAAATACTATCAACACTTACCAGTGACTTGAGAGAGTCTGAATTTGTTATTACGTTGGATTGGAGCAACCATTTCTTGGATATTTTTCTTCAGACCTGCACAAGAAGTGTTCAGACAAGCAGGAAGAAAAGGGAAGAAGAAAGAGAGAGAAAGAGAGAGAAGGGGTAGAGAGAGAGGGGTAAAGAAAGAGAGAAAGAAAAAAATGGATGGTATTAAAAAGATGAAAAATCTACAAAAAGATTGGCACATACAAGAGAGAAAATGCTTGAAATGGCTTCAAAAATTATTCATTCAGGATTTTGTTTTCTGATGTTTTGTTTTTTTCTTTTGTCAAACAAAAGAATTCATTTTTTTCATTGATGACAACTTGATTTCATTAATAGTCCCAGAAAATTATACCCCTCATTGCATAAACTTGCAAATAAAATACATAAATCTCTTAATTTTCTTCTTTTTTTTTTGGGGGGGGGGGGTGAGCGGATAATCATGTTATTTATTAAAACATACATAATAAAAAACATTGAAATCTTTTTAAAACTTAAAATTTAATTTCTTGATTTTTTAAAAAAAAATTGTATTTTTAATAGAGAAACAATTTATAATAAAGAATGTAGTTTAATTGAAATATTGTTAGCGGAGAAACAATTACTAAAACATTCTGTTTTGTTGATACAGTGGACAATTCACAAATTAACAACCTTTGACCTTGTTAATATGAAAAGTCAACAAGAGAATTCAGACCAAATAATAGTAAAGAAAAATAGCAAAATAATTCGATAAAAAATAGAAATGAATACATGAGAGTTGAATGACTGCTTTCTTACCAAATTAACTTCTCTGAATGAAAATAATTGAAATCAAATGTAATAAGTGATTTATTTATCTAGCACTGTTTTTCTCTATTTAGCTAAGAGGATGAATTTATCATTATTTTTTTGGTCTAAAGCTATGCTTTTTCTTTATTTGTTGAAAAAGATAAATGAAATTTTTTTTGAAACAAATTTCTTTGAGGAGGTAAATCAATGAAACATGTTTTTAGTCTTCTTAAAACAAAATAGCTGAGAAATTAAGGAGTGAAGGGGAGTTTAAAATGTTGTTAACCCATTTTTACTTCAATTAGGTCAAACTGTTCCTTAAGACTACAAATCCAATCTCAATATTTCTTATTGTATCATATATAAAATTATTATTTGATCATTTAATTTTGATAATTCTCTGATATCCTATGAATATATACATTTTGGACTGGAAGGGAGATCGATATCAAAAGATTTAGCTTTGAAAGTTTTTACAGCTTAATCATTTATATCATATTTTATTTTAAAAGCATTTATCAATGACTAACCTGATCTTTTGAGAAAAGGATTGGTTAGAAAACAAAAAAACAATACATGCTATAATGTCCTTCCTTCCTTCAACAAAAAATGATAATAATAATAATAATAATAAACTACACATCAATTGTGGCGTTACAGCCCATTTAAACACAAGAAAATCAAATTTATTCATTTTGACTCTAATTCTAATCCACAAAGTTACTTTGTTGAAGGGTTGACAATAGCCACATCAATAATCAAAAAGGAGAGATGCTCAAGTTTTCTGACAAATAATAAAGATAACCTTCAGAATTACATTTTGAAAAATGATCAAAATGTTCATTAATTCAAGTTATAAATCTTCTTGATTCAAGTAGAAACAAAACAAATGAAAAATTTCTAAAAATTCAATTTTAATAATTTCAAATGGGTTGAGCCAAATGAAACAAAATTCAACAAATAAACTAGAATACTTCTCCCTTATTTGTAAACTGTTGTTCTGTAAAAATTGTTTGATACAACCCAAACAAATGATATAAGATATAAGGACATTAAAAACAGACAGCTATGAAATTAAAAGAAACAATAGAAGGCAGGAAAATAAAATCTCAAAATTTGATATGTGGGTAGAAGGAAAAATGACAGTACAAGCATATTGTGAGCTTGCTAGATCAATAAAAGCAGTGATCTAAGATAACTTTAAATGTGTACAAAATTTTTTTGATGGTTATTCCAGATTGTCGATATATTTCTTCAACGACAAATCCAAGAGAATAGAGGCAGCCATAATTTATCTAACAGGTGGAAGTGTCAAATGTTTACACAGGGATAACAGAACAAAGTTCGCTTGTAGAAACTCTGAACTTTTATAAATCAAAAATAATGTTGAACACAAAAAATGAGCCATTTATTCTCAGCATAAAAATATCATAATAGAGTGATTGAGGAGAATGTTGTTTGAAATGGCAAAATGCCTACTTCTTTGAAAGGCATGAAAACAACCCTAAAACCTTTGGACTTCTGCATTGAAATACATAAGAAATAAATGTTTGAATAACAAACTCAAAACACAAACTAAAACTTTAAGCTTAATTTGAGCTGATTACCAATTTTGCACAGAATTGGCTTTCTTGACAAACAAAAGAATCATAGCAAAAAAAAAAGTGGAGATAATTGCTTTGAAAAAGTCCAGCTCCTCTAAGACATTTTTTGGAAATAAATATAATTATGACAGGTGCACAATGATTTTTAATCAATAAACCAAAATAGTTTTGCTCAAATCCCAATACTAACCATGCTAATGATGATGAAGTAAAAATTGAAGAACAAACACTGTCAAGATATCCAACAAGATCAAAGAAGAACAGCTAATTACTTAGTAGATAGGAATTGTAATAACTACGAAATCAATTAAAATAAGCATTGAGGAGTTGGCATAAAAAGTGGCTTCAAAATCATATTGAATAATCGGTTCATTTCATTTATTCCACCACCGCTGACGCTACCCCTCAAAAAAAAAAAAAAAAAGGCAATGAAGAGCCTAGTACAATAAACAATCCTTATGAATTAATATATCCCATCCCCTTCCAGAAAGGTAAAAGTAAAATTGAAAGTTGGACAAATGCTGTAAAAATGAAATTAAATGAAATTTGTTACAAAAGGTTTGTACCAAATAATTTACCAAATCAAGTATTTTGACACTTTTTCAAAATCCATAAACATTTATATTTAAAGAATTTCACTAATGTTATCAAAATTTCATTTCATTTTTTGATAAAATTGATTCTTTTTTTTTTCTTTTTCCAATTGTTTTAAATCAATGCAAGGGTGCTGTTGACTGGGCATTCAGAGCAAATGACAAGGCCAGAAATTAATCACCCTGCTCCTTCCGCCTTTATTAGATAAGCGAGTAAAATAAAAGGATTAAAAAATAGGATTTGAACAGCTGATATGCGTTCAGAACATAAGTTCTGGTAGAGATGACCATCAGGCCTGGATTTAGGGGAGGGGGTCACTTCCAGAGAGAGTTATTTGTCTTCAATAATGAGAGAATGGTTAGTAAAGAGATCAACTTTTGCTCATCCACAGTATTTGCAGTCTGACGATCATAAGATTTTAAAGAAGATCATAGAGGATGATTTGCCAATGGTTCTTGGATATAATAAAAGCATAGAAACATTAAAACTTTAAAATAATGTTTGTTGCGGTTTTTGGTTGTTCTCATTAATGGTTTGATTTAACCAAAAGCTACTACTTCAGCTGCACCAAATCAGGGGATAAGAGGTTTTTGCATAAATAAAAGAATAACAGAGTTTCAAATAGTTAGTTAGTATAATCATTATGCCAAGTACGATTCCATATAATTGTTATGTGTTTCAAGTGTCGGTAATAAATCAAACGTGTAAAAAAATATGTTTACATCTTGATATTTTTATGAGTATTAAAATAAGTTTTATAACTTTTTAAAGTTATAGAACTTGTTTAATAACCTTTAGAATAAACTTATGAATTTGGATGCAGCAGTTTGAATTTCTATGTTTTATCATATTTAATTTGATTTGATTTCAGCATAAAACTTACTGAGTTTTATTAAGTTCAATCTAATCAATTAAATACAGTTCTCATCAATTGATTGATTAAATTACAGTTCTCATCAATTAGATCTGTTTCAAACTTTAAAACAAGTTTGTCTATGGGATTGAAATATATTGAGGAAAAAATGATTTTTTTCTGTTCTGTCACTATTAGTATCACATACTCCTGAATTGAGATTGTGCATCTGACCCATTCCCAGCCTATCTTTAAAAAGAACTCTTTATAAGCATTTAATTGCAAAAAGATTACCACAAAACTATTTTCTCGTGTTTTTCATAATAGAATGGGCAAGGATTACTTTGAATGGGAGAATCATTCATCTTGTTTGTTGTCTTTAAACATTATTAATCAAAAAGCAAACAAGATACAAGAAAGCAGCATAATCATTTCTAGATATAGTCGAGTAAAATTGGGAAAAAATTATTCCTATTTTCCTTTCCTTTACATGATAACTAAAAAAAACCTAAGATATATCAAAGCAGTGTCATGATGGGTAGGTTCACTATCTATGGTAAAATTGTTCACTTCTCTCCTTTCAGACACTCTATCTTAAGAATTAGACAATAGACAGAACTCAAATTTTTTGTCGATTTTGTGTAAACCCCTCAATCAGAGGAACTTGTTATCATGAGATTTTCCCAACAACTTTGTTGATCATTAAACTGCAATTAAAATGCAATTGATTGAATTCATATAGAATGCTAAAAAAAAAAAATTCTCATATCCTTTGGATTGGTGTATGAAAAACTTAAAACTTTCAGGAAACTAAAAATTGTTTAAATTAAAAATTGGGGAAGTCCACTTGGGGCAGTGGATAGGCAGTCAGACTTCGAAATTCTAATACATAAGTTAAAATACCAGTCATTCCATTTGCACTCATAATTGGACTAATACCCTTGGGAAGGGTATAAATCCCCACATTCCCTCCAGGTATGGATTAAATAATGCATATTGTGTTATAAAAAAAAACTACATGTGGACAAAAAAAACATTTTATCAAAAAATTATTGTTCTCGGCATTAAATGACCAAAAAAGGTTGATATGCCGTAAAACAAAAGAACAAATTAAAAATTGGCATATCAGCTGTAAAAAATAATTAAAAAATAATAGAAAATATAAATAAAAAAAATTTGCTATAATAAACCTATAAGCATTTATTCTCAAACATTAGATTTTTTTTTTAGTTACGGAATCTATTAATCACATACAATATTATGTGCTAGGCCAGTTTTCCTGAACAATAGCTAAGTCTGATAACATAAGATAATTATATAATGTGACTTATATGAGAGATGAATTGTTATAGCAGTAAAAGAAATTCCAATTAGGTTTCTTCCTTTATTGATATATAACATTTCTCGTAGGATATTTAATCCTAGACCTTTTACTTTATAAGAATTATAATTATTATAATGGAAAAGTTTGTTTTTTATCTTTTTAATAGATACTTTGGATTGATCAAGATTTCTGTGGATTTACTGGCCAACAGTGGGTTTTTCAGTTGATTAAGGATGAATCTGATTCGCTGAATCCAAAAATCTCATTGGTTTTGCTCAATCAGGTCAATTTTTTAGCTATAGCCACATGTCGGATTCTTTTACGTTTTTGTTTATATATACGCATGTATAGAGCATTTTAGAAGAAGCCGGTGGGGGTAAAATACTATGTCGAATAATTGTTTTGATTGGAAATGATTATTTTAATAACAAGAAGTATTCAGATCCAATAGTTCTTGGTGACTATATTGAAAAGGGATCAGCTTGAAGTCATAAAACCTCAAAATCTTCCAAAAATCTATTAATTCTTGGTAAGAATCAACCTTGAAGGTATTTGTAATAACAAATACACAGATCACCAGTAAAGTTTGTCTCCAATCAACTCTGCATTTCTTTCAAACCACACACACACCCGCGCGCACACGCACACACATCCATCCATCTTAACCAAGAATTTTGTTGTTATTTTTCTTAGATAAAATTTCAACAATTCCACTGAATTTATTTTGATTGGAATAAGCACTTAACAAGTTAAAAAGGGTTAAAACACAATGTTGTCAAAATATCTTATTTGCAAATAAAATCAAAGCTAGTCTCTAAAGAATTTTTAGTCTAACCAAATACACTAGTACAACAATTTACAATGCTTTCTTCAATCCACTTCAGATCTTTTTTTTTTTCTCTCTCTTTCAGAAAATAATTAATACACTTTTAATTTCAAGTATTTCAGGGGTGGGGGACTAAATGGATCCTGTATCTAAAAACAACCATCAATCTAGAAATGTTCTTGATTAGACTTGGTGCTCAACTAGTCTGGTATAAAAATGATCAGGGGGAACAAGTTGATATATCTGAGTATTGATAGGCTTTTGAAATGAGAATATCTCAGCCAAGAACTGCAGGAAGCTATTTTGGATTCTGATACTAAGACTATGCCAAAAACTATCAACAATTCATGGTTAGATTTATAAAGTAATTGGCTTTCTATACAATTAGAAATGGTCAATGCCATCATATAGAATTTCATCCAATCAAATAGTTAACCAAGAGCCAGGGGGAAATTCTTTCTTCACTGGTGTACATCCAAAAGTGAACAAAACAGAAAAGATATTTAACTTGGAAAATCAAATTATGAATCCAGCTTGTTAGCCTAATTCTCAAGGTGTGTATTTTTGGTAGCAAATATTGCTGACTCAGCTAAAAATGTTTCTATTCAAGGTAAATCATAAAATCAAACAAGATTACTCACAATCTATAAGTGGACAGAGAAAAAGAAGGTGACAACACTCCAACAACAATAATAACAACAACAACTTTAAAAAAAAAATATTTTTTTTTTTTAAAGAAAAGAAAGAAAAAAATATGAGATTTGGATTTATTGGTTTATTTATTTATAAACACATTTTTAACAGACACAAAAAGGCCCAATATATACCCATATCACCATTCCACAGAAACCCAAGCTGTGTCACAGGTGAGTATAAAACACTCCCACCCTTAATTCATTCATTTATTTTTTAAAATTTTTTAAAAATTTTTTTATTTTGAATCAATGTTTATTTCTTCAATAATTCTCATCTGCCATTAAAAACTGGTGACACGACCAGACAGTAAAGAAAATTCCATAAATGAGCACACTTTTGTCTTTTTGACATGTCACTTATGGTGTGTGTAACTGACCAACCACAAGAAAATATGGAAACAGCTTTTTAAAATGAGTGAAACAGGGTCTTTATTTATTTGTTTATTTATTTATTTATACAAATCAGAGAATAACAATTTTTTTTCCTTTTCATATTTTCTTGTTTGATTTTTCTTTTCATTTCATTTTTGAGTGACAGCAAACCAAACCCAAAAGATTAGGCAAACTCAAAGCCATATAAAGAAAAAATAATAACAAACAGTTCTAGGAATATAGAATAAATGGGAAAAAAAGAGGTAGGAGTGGAGGTTGAGGGTTTGTGGTGTGGTGCGACATTATGTTAGCTGTTTGGGGTTTTTTTTTTTTAAGATTTGTCCCTTTGTCAAAGGCTTTTTTTTTTTACTCTTTTTCTCTTTTCATACTTAAAAAAAAGTTGTTTTTTTTTTTCTTCATAATTTATGAATGGATTAAAGATAAAAACAGACCCATCAGCATTTTGGTTGAATTTCTAGATGAGTTTGGTTGACAAAAGTATTTCTAATACACACTTTAATTTGATTTAAAGAAGCAATAAAGTTAATGATTTAAAAATATCTTTGAATACAATTAAACTTTAATTTTACATTTCTATTTTTATAGATTGTACAATAAAACTATTCTATGAGAGCTCCTTCCAACTATCCTAAACAACAAATAAACTAAAAAAATTTATTAAAAATCTTAGAAGTAGCAAACACCCCAAAGAAGACAAAAACAACCTCTTCTATCTATGACGACTATAATCTGGGTAATTTTTAATCAAACATTTCATATTTAATATCAATTGAATGAAAGGCTGAAACAAAACAACATTCATTCTATTTTCTAGAAAAACGTATTCCAAATGGAAAAACATTTGTTTGATTTATTTTCTTATTTATTGCTTTAAAATAACTATCAAGAATTTCTATGATTTTCAGCATTAAATGAGCAAAGTATGTTCGATATACTGGTTAAATAAAAACAAGAAACAAAACTAAAACAATGAGGATTCAGTAAGAAAAAAATTCCCTAGTGATAAGAAAATGTCTCTCTACATGTAAAGACCTGCAGGACTTATTAGACAAATTGCATTATATGCCATGAATACAGCTTAAATGGTATGTTGTTCTATGTACAATATGACAATATCTTAAATAATGAGATATTCCTGTCCCAAAAGATAAATGATCAAATGCAGCAAACCAGACACTCCAGTCTTTCTATTTTTCTAATTTCCTTCTTTTTAAAAAAGCATTTTATTTTATTTTTATTTTAGTAGTTTGTTAGTGGGTTTGTTCGTTTTTTTTTTAAAGGGGGTTGTATTTAATCTTTTAAATTTTTCATATTTCATTTTTTTTTTTAATTCTATTCATTTATTTGCTTTTTTTTCATATTTTTGTCTTATTATTATTCATAGTTCCCAAATCAGCTCCCAGCTCTAGTCTGTTGATAATTGTATTGATTCTATAATTCTTAAGTTTCCTACATCATTCCTAAAAATGTTTTGTTTCTTTATGCTTTTATATTTCTTTAGATGTTCATAAATGATCATGCTTTAGGGGATTTATATGTTCCTTAATTCAAAAGTTTATCTGGGGAAATAAATAAATAAATAAATAAAAATAATAATTTAAAAAATAATAAAAAATTTCTAAGAAGGAAGAAAAAAGAGAGAGAATGAGAGAGATGGAAATGGACAAAAGAGGAAAGGTGACACTTGGCATCATAATAAATTCTAGTCTGAAGATGAGATACGAAATTTAACTTGTGAATAAAAACAAAGAAAAGCCCCATACAGCCTTTTAAAATCTTCTATCTTTAACAAATGATACTTGAGAAGAACTATATTTTATCATCACCAAAAAAATAAATAAATAAAGCAAACAAAAGAATCAATAAACTACTAAATTAGATTTAGTATAAAATAATACAATGAAAAGAAGACAAAGATGGTAGAAGGACTGAAGTGTCTCCTTGGCTGCATTTAGTCATTTATCTTTTTGGATAGGAAGAGGAGCTCATTTAAGATATTGTCATATATTGCACAGGGAACACATCATTTGGGGTCTTCCATACCTTAGCTTGCGAGTGATTTCTTTCCAAATGGTGACTAAAAATAATAAAACACTTATCTTTTGTTGATTGGTTTTTCACCAACAATCTTTCAAATACTGAATGAAAAATGTTTTTTCAACCATTTTTTTTAAATTAAACGAGTAAAGTCAAATTATTTAAACAAAAGGTTTAATAGAATAGAAAATAGAACTATATACTGTATTTTTTTAACAAGGCTATTTCAAATGTGTCTAAAGAAAGTCACTGAATTTTTATGCAGAAGAAGAGTTAGTTCAAAGCGAAATGGATTATACTTCCTTAAACAGTAACAAGTTGCAAATTGTTGGTTTAGAGTAAAATAATATTTCATGGGTTTGGCTAGTAAATTTTCTATTTGGCTACTAAACTAAAATATTTAGTTGTCAAGGGTCAACTAAAATTAAATTTGTCCTGCTTACAACTTATATGCAATCAAGTACATTTGGTCATATTCTTTTTTATATCCAAGATAATAAGGGTTATTTCCACTAAAATAAAACTTTTATAAATAAGACACACACACACACACACACACACACACACACAAAAGTTTGATCACTTAATTGTGATTGAACCATTTTCAATTAATTGTTTCTTTAGGTATTGATGTGTGTAGAATGTTTTGTAAGTGAGAAATCCAGTCTTATTTGTGGTTCAGTCTTTTATATATCCTACTAGTGCTTTTTGCATGCTTTATAATTATCATACCAATTTTGAAGTAATTTACTATGAAGTAATTCAGATTAACAAGAGTATTATTTCATTACAAAATAAAAAATCTAAATATTAACTAATATAATTTATTAATTACTAATCATACATTAATGAATACAAAAACTAATGTTAAATATCAATTAACCTTTTTACTGGTAACTACAAAGATCTTCCTGAAGGTTTTCTTATATTGCTGGCTAAGTACAGAAGTATGCACTTCTTACATACTGCTGGTATAAGTGTCATAAAATATGGCAAATTTTAATTGTTTTATCATGCAACCTCGATTTTTCTCTACATCATGGTAGTTTGTATCTAATTTGAAAATATTCCTGACAAAAATGCGGAGAGCATACGGATGTTATCAGAAGACATTGTTTCAGAGTCGAGTAGTGGTTTTTAAAAAATGTTATAAAACACACTGGTGCCAGTTTTCTGTAGGGTGGACTATCACATTTTCTTTAAAAATGGCTGTCGAGGTGGCCACAGCAGTGATCAACTAAGTAGCAGTAAAAGTGTTAATATAACTAATATAATTAATTCATCAATACTTAATTAATACAGAAACCCATATCATCATTTTCAAAATTAAATATTTTATTGAATTACCTTAGATAAATATTAAGAATAAATTCTCTGTTGAATAGTTTTCTGGTCAATGAAATAACCATATTTAACGAGTTGACATGAATATAAATAAATATACTATTTCATAAGAAAATACATATTTATATGCATACACAAACACACACACAGTTCCCAACATTTTAAGAATTGAAAAAAAAAATGTTTTAAACCAAAAAAACCTCACTTCTTTTAATAAAGGCCAAATTGTTTTTGTTTATCAAAGAAAGATAAAATAATAAGGTCCTTGTTGAAAGTATTCAAACTATTTTATTCTATTTTATTTATATTTCGGATCGCCTCAATCCTTCTTCAGAAACATCTGTACTGAAATGTCATTTTTCTAAAAATGAAATATACAAACAAAAAAAAGAAAAAACATTGGAAGATTAAAAGATAGGATAGATACAATCTTCAAAGTTGAAAAGAAGAATGGCTGGAGGTAGTAATGGATAAGAAAAGTGCTCAAAGAGTATAGAGCTATGTTTATTAGATTTAAAAGTTGTTCTCTACCCGGGTTTAACCATGAGAACACCAATGAGTAGAAGGTCTTATATATATATATATATA
>JAYKTE010104799.1:0-13736 GCA_036873565.1 Xipholeptos notoides
CTGTGCTCCGTGCATTTTTCCTGTAGCTGACGGACTGAGAAAATCATGTCCATTGTGCCACGCCCGGCCCTGAACCCTGTTTATAAACATTGAGCTGTATTGCATTCACAAGGCATATAGCTTGACAATTATAAGTGTTGGTTCACAAAGGTTCTAATTTACATTATTTTGCAGGTTACAAAGCCAATTTTGGCAGAAATAACTAAGAATACTTAAGAATTGCTTAACAATAAAGCTTACAAAACAAGAACAATCTAATTCGATTCGTGATAAACAAGTAGATCTTGAACAGGGCTCGAGGCTATGTGGCCAAAATATTGTTCATATGATAAAAAATATTAGAACACAATCTCAAATTATCCCCAGAATATTAAAAATTTCAGACATGAAAAATCTATTTCTAAAACTATGTATTCATTTGATATATAAATATAATAGAAATATTGCAAAAGTAAATGGCATTATTAAAAAACATAAAATATGATGATTATTATTACACTAATGAGTAAACTAGATAAATTCTTTTTCAAATTGAAAATCTTCAAATAAAAACAAAATTTAATGTGATACCCTCATTCCAAATAACAGTTACAGAATCATTTAACCAATATTCAAATGATTTGCATTTGTTATATCTTATAAGTGTTTTTCACTTTAAGAATTTAGAAATAAGACATCATTATTGACAGTTCGAGTTGACTAGCAAAAATATAATTATCAAGAGGAAAAAGAATGGAAGCAAGAATCTAGCCATTATAGCGAATGTCTTGAAGTCTTATGTGCAGATTTTAGCAAGATTTCTTTTTTTCATTTTCCAAAATAAAACAAAAATATGAAAGAAAAACAAATTTCTTGACAACACAAATCTTTTATTATCACCATTGTTTATTATTTAGGATTCCAGTAATTTATTTTCATTTTCATATTGTTTATGTATTTTATCTTCAGCAGTACATCAATTGAGTTTTCTTCATTCCAATACACACACATATTCATTTATGTATGTAATTATATGTGTATAATAGTGTGCACTCAGATAGTTGCATTTATTTAATATTTTGACATTTATTTTTACTTTAGGAGATGTGTTATATGTACCATAATAGAAACAAAGAAACATATAAAAACACATACATACTTACACATAGAAACATTATCATATACATACAACCATCATACATATATCTATAGATATGTTCCCAGATGTAAGAACACACACACACATATATATATATATAAGAAATACAAGCATATATTTATATAACATATTCATATATACGATTGCTTATATATATATATATATATATATATATATATATGACAAATTCATACTACCTGCATAATAAAACCATATATATCTATATAAAACATATACATATTGATGTTCATATATACATATCTGAACATATATATATGTATATATTAATCATTCAAGCCAATACAAAAATGTATACATACATATCCATATATGTACACACACTCATATTCATACATGTGTGTGTTTATATCTTTATGGATGCATGCATGTATAAATATATATGTACACATTCCAAATCGTGGACATCTATTCTCTTATCTTTTTCCCTTTCTTGCACAACAGAATAGTAAGAAATGAAAAGTAAAATAAATAAATAAATAAATAAAATGATTTCTACGATTCCACGAAAACAAACAATTTCTACTTAGTTAGCTGTCATGCGCCTCAGTTGCCATGCCGACTGAATGTTATCAGTTCTTAGGAGAGAGTGGGGAAAGCAAAAGAGAGGGATGGAATCTGGCAAGGCTGCAAATAATGTTATGTTGCAATGCATCCAAAAGAAGGAACACTTCAGATTTTTAGGAAAGGACAGACACAGAAAAAATAAGGAAAAAAAGGCCATATGTCCTCTGTAAATGTGTGCATAATTGTATACAGATTAATGCATACACATTCATGCAGCATGACATGAGTATTTATTTTTGTGCTTAGAAGTGTGTGTATGAATGTATATATTGGTTTAAATCAGTTTCCTTGTTAAACAACATATTAAACCTTAAGCCAGATAGTTTGTCTTCAAGACATTTTTAAATAAATAGCTTGTAGACATTTTTTTTTTAAATAATTGGCTTTCTTAAAGCATATCAAATATTGACTGTCATTAAATGCAGAAAAAAGTTTTGGTAAATATCTTTTTGTAAATGTAAACTTATATATAAATGGAACTTGGTATATTTGTGTGTAAGTTTGGTCCCAATGGACTCTAAAACAGCCGAGCCAATTTTCATGTAAAGTCACACAGTTTTACTTTATGTGTCTGGAGTGTTGTTAGGTGTTGTTTCAAAAAACCTCTAATAAGTATAAAAAATTAGATTCTTAAAGGAAGAGCACCACCACATTTAAGAGTAAAATAGTGAAAATTGCGATTATGAATGCGTAACTGTATCATAGGCCCGTCGTTTGAGCGTTTGTCTGCAGGTTTGAATCCCAATTAGGGTTTGAAGTGGTAACAATATTACTGATATGATCTAATAATTTTGAAACAGCTGTCCAGCTCTATGTTAAAGTTTATGCAAGATCTTGTGTTTAATCAGGTTATAATTTGCTTTAAATATATATTTTTGGCCATTCCTTAAAGTTTCCTGAGTTGCGCAGCAACACCAGGCTATGCTTCTAGTAGAGAACAGTAGATGCACAATTTAAAGAAAATACATGAAAAAAACTAACTTCAGGACAGCTTTAATATTTCACCTTTATTTGGTGAAAAATAAATCAAGAATCAAATACAAATGAAACATTAAAACTATCTTTTGGATAGTCTATTTATCAAATTTTCTCAAATAATTTCTTTAAGAAGTTAAAATAATTTCAGAATCTCATCTGAATTCTAAATTGTAATGTTTGGCATGAATGCAGATTCCATGTAGTAATCATAAAAATATTTTCAAAATGAATTTTATAGTCATATCTCACCCATATTTATCTAGTTACCATTGTTCAAGACCTTATTGTCAGAAATGACTGTCAACTGAAGCACACAACAAAACAGCCACATTTGCCTTTTCTGCTTATAAACGTTTTATCAGCACTTTTTAATAGTTCGAGTTCCAAAAACACTACATTCCCTACCGTTTAAAACCCTTTTCTTGAAAACATTATCTCGAAAAAAAGTTTTTTTTTACATTTGTTAATATAATATGCTTCTTTATTTCTATTGTTATATATAAGGGTGCAATGAATATAAATATACATTTTTATGTATGGCTTCATTCTTAAATTTTAAGTCGATTTTATATGGATGCATATTGTTGTGGAAAACTAAGATTAAATTTAAAATCAGGAAAATTAAGCTTTTCTGGGCATTTAATAAAATAAAAAAGTTAAATAAATATTCTTCAGAGTTGGAAAAGGTTTATATTCTTCTGAAACGGCATATTTGAGAGTAGTTTCACTGGTTTTTTTTAGTGAATACCTATATTATTCTTTGTGCATTTTTCATGTCAAACTTTATTTTCTTATTGATAATACTATATGACATAAATATGAATGCATGATTTCTTTTGTATTTAACTATTCGATAAATGAGCTGTTAAAGTTAATGAATTTTCTATATACAAGTCTTTTTTGTGAACATATACATTCCTGTCTGCTATGAGAGAGCATATGCAATAATATGCTTATATTCTTATGTGTATTAGATTGTACTATGAATGTCAGTAAGTTTTAATGCTGAAATTTATACCTATGTGTATACATTAATATCTGGGTTTTGGTATGTGTATACATGAACAAGTGTCTATATGCATGGATTTTTCTCGTATGCATGTGGCTGTACATCACATCGCCAACCAATTGTAAATGGAACATAATGGAGTGGAATGAAGATGAAATTTCATTATTTCTATTTCTCAACGCTACAATTGTGACACATTGTCATTCTGCTAGGCTTATTCTTTTCCTCCTCCTCCTTATCCTCTTCCTTCTTTTTTTTCTTGTCTTCATACCAAAATAAAGGAAACATAAAACATACGAAGTGCCATTTCTCTAAGAGACAAACAAACAAAATAAAACTTTCAATGATAAAGAAAATGATAGATTACCAACAAGGTTTAGTTTTAATAAAAGAAACAAATAATTATCTGGTTGTATTAGGTATGTCAGAAAAGTAATAGAACTGGAAGTGGTAGAAATTATAATAATAAGTGGATTGTGTTATCTAACATACCTTGCCACTATCTAATGGTAATTTTAACTTACTACAACCATTGCTGTTTTTTATTACACTTATGTTAATAGTTCCTCTTTCCTATTTCACACAATAATAATCATAGCACCCTGTACATTTAGCAATTCTGTTCAAATAGTACATTGCTATCCTAGAACAACTCTTTATTCAAATAAACTTGTAGCATGTGACTTTTTCTTTTCCTCAAGAAGAAGGGGATCAAGAAGGGAACATGTCTTGAAGGTATAGAGGCTATTAGGGCCATAATAACAGAGTTGAAAAGTGTCCAAGTAGGATTCTTCCAGTTGTACATTAGACCTAAGGAAAGATATTGTATAGTGTGATCCATGTAGTTTGTTATTTGGAATGAAAACAAATCATAGGTGGCGCCAATTCTGTCACTTTAAGACAAACTACAATATATTATGTCATTAGTAGTTAGAGTAGATGTAATTCCAACAGGATGTTTGTACTATTGCAAAGAAAAGTTCTCAATATTAAAAAAATTAAGCAACTGACTATAATAGTTCTAAGATTTAACCTCTTTGGTCATTTAATGCAGCGAAAAAATATTTTTGATAAATGTCTTTCTTTTTGTAAACAGATAGCTAGATAGTTCTAATCTAACTCTTAATTTGATTGATTGATTCCAAAGTCTGAGCACTTATCCACTGTGATGTGGAGCTTTCCCCAAAGATATTGAGTTTATTGACATAATTGAAATTTTATTTCAAGTTTGAATTTATTTAGATTGATGCAAGCTGGGAATGTAGGAGGGTCATTCTAAAAGTAATGGCTCCTAATTTTTATTCCACTCAAAGGTAAAACAAATTGCATTGTTATGATGACTGAACTTATGATCAGAAAGTTTCATCTCTCTGTTGTAGAGATTGATGCTGTGAGACTCTAAGAAAGCAAGTTATGTCATGCAGAGATGCATCATTGAAATTCTCCATGTAGAGAAAATTTAACCAACCAATATCCATTGGTGCCTCTTAAATGTTTACGAAGCCAATGCAGATGATGTCAGTACAGTTAGGAGATGGGTTCATAGATTTCAGCATGGCAACAGAAGTATGATTGAAAAGGACGCTCTGGATGCAAAAATAGATTATATCATTTGTTGCAGGCAAAGGTGCATTAAGAATGGTGGTGACTATTAAAGTAGAGTTGTCTACCTTGCTTTGTTTGTATATATTCAGTTGTGTCCCTTGGTTTGCGTGGCAGATTCAAGATGGCGTATGTGAAACATGTGTAGCGGTTTATTGTACGATCTTCCTATTCTGAATAAACAGTGACTATGTAGAAAAGTAAGTTCTGGTATAAAAAAAAGTCACTCACTTTAATGGTACTATCCTCACCTTTGTAGCTCTTCAACTTTTAAAGAACAACTTTAAAAAATAGGTGGAATTTTTATTAATGACTTTTGTATGAATCTGATTCTTTCAGTTATTCAGTTATCAAAGAAAATATCAAAATGGAATTTTTAACATTTAATAGGTCCTTTTAAACTCTTCAATGGATCATTAGCCAACAAAAATTCATGAGGTTTGGGTAAAGAGTTTCTTGTACATTTAAAAAAAAATTTTTTTTTAAGCTTCAGATTTGCAATGAATAATGGAACAAATGTTACTGCTGTCTAATAAGACTAAAAAAATCCCCAAAAAGCAAATAAAAGTAAAAACAAATACATATAAGGAACATAGATTGTTGTGGGCTTATTTCAAAACGAATCAGTCTTTTTTCAAATGAGTTCTTTTATTTATAACAATCCTTTAAAGAACCAAAATAGAGACACCATTCGGTAACATAGCTGTCAGGGATTTTGGGGACAAATTTCATCCAAGTCGTGCAGCCAGTTACTATAGCAAAGAGTTTAATCTAGTTCCTTTAAGATTCTCAACATTTTTTTCAGTGTTTAGGCCCTCGCAGTCTTAATCGAATTTAGCTTATCTACGCATTTTATATATATAATAAGATTCATTGGTTAAGCATAAAGTTGGCTTCAAAATATATCTTGGGGATGTTATACAGATTCTTTGGGTTTTTAACAAGTAAACATCATTTAATTCCCAGAAATATAATTTAATGTTAAAAACAATCAACTAAATTTTCTGCTGAATTTTAAGCTCTTAATATTTTTGGATTAAAAAAGGGTGACTGCCTGAATTTAGTATGCAGATTGAATTAATATTAGCCTAAGATCTTTGAAATCTAAAACAAAAGATTTTTATCATTTTGAAAATTTTTCAAAAATAAAAGATTTACAGGATTCCCTTGATCTAAATCCAATCATAAATCTATAGCCATTATGATCGTGTTTAATGTTAATGAGCTAGAATTATTAGAAAAGTTTTTAGCATGATCTTAATTGTATGTTCTGAATGTATTCTTTGTATTTTGTCAAATTCAAAATCAATCTTACTAATTAATATGATAGTAAATAAAGTTTGAATCAAATCACCTTTGTTATTTAATAACTACTTTTGTATATCATATATACATCAATAGACATACGATAAATATAGTTTTAGATACTGTATACTTGAGTATTTTATACTTACTACCAATAGTTTCTTATTTACATACATATTTTTATGTTTCTTAAGACCTATCACCAAACCTAACTTCTTCCCATTTTGATGTCTCACCCAATAGGTATGGAAACTATTCATTTTTACCTCCCATCTTTGATTTGTGATGCTTCCTTCTATACTTAAGTATTGTATTTCTGCAATTATTTGAGGGTTCATTCTGGAATGGTTTTATGTGGTAAACTGGACAGGTCTTCAGTTTTTTTTCTATTGAGTGAATTAATCCAAAATTTCACACGTAGAAAATTTGTATTGTTACAATATGGTATCATTTTGTTTTTTACAAATACCTCAAATTATGAACGAAATTTAGACTTGGACATTAAGTGGGGGTTCAGTTTTCTATTGTATTAATATAGTAAACTGATACCCCACTTTATGACCACATTTTTGCATGAATTAAGACAAAAATAATGTTTGTCTAAAAAATGTTATTACATATCTTTAATGGAAATTGGGCACTGACTTAATGTCTACTGGATTTCTCTCCTGATTCCTTCTTTTTATGAATTTCAAAAAAGTTCTTATTTGCAGAGATGGCAATTGTATTTATCATGTTTTTATCATTGCCGTTTCTTTTATCTCTATTTTTCTTTATCGATTCTCTCTCTCTCTCTCTCTCTCTCTCTCTCTCTCCTAATATTTTAGACTGCAGTAGTCTCTCTTATTTGATTTTATTAAAAGAAATTTGGTAAAATTTTACATGTAGGCCATTTTTACTGATACTATCTTTATAACTATTAATAATGAAACATAGTTTTAAATATTAACCATGTAGTGAACTAGATTTTGTACGAAAAGCTAGAAGAGCACTTTATAATCAGACATTGCCTATAGATACCCAGGCAAGGGCAACTAGTATTAAAATATAAGGGTTATATGTAGATAGGGAAAAAAATAATTGCTTTTTATTTATTTAAATAAAAGTTTCCAATTCTGTAAAAATGATTGACATACAACATTTCATGTTAATTCCTCTATTTTAAGTTATCCCCCTCTTTGATTTTAAAATTATGTATTTTGATCATTGGCACTATTTAATTTGTAATTGATGGTTTTATATAGATATATATGCTTAGATGTTTAAAAAATTCTAACAAAAAACTACTCTATAAAATATTTTGTTTATTTGGTTAGTTTTTATTTTTTAAATTTAATGTTTTGAAAAATTAGAATTCATTTTTCTATTTCATATAATAATACAACCTTAACAAAAGAACATTGTCCCTAATTTTAGCTTTTATATATTTTGTCTTTCTTTATATAATCAGTATCAAATTGAAAAAGCATTTTCATTTCTTAGAGACAGTTGAAATACTAAAAAATGATTTCTTTTTAACTTCACAATTTGTAAGCTATTAGCATTTATGAGTTACAAGCTGTAGTGAAAGTGAATGCAGCTTAATATATGCAGTGAAGTTTGAGGTTTCTATTCCTACAGCACTGGACCAGCTTGGAAGTGCTTTCCCACCCATTATAATCATCAAACCTTGTATCAACAGATTATCACCTTTTCCAGGTACTAGGAGCCAGAATATCTTAGTAAATTTTTTACTTCTTGCACTCCTGAATTCTTTACTACTGGCATAAATAAACTTCTGATTAAATGGCAAAAATGTGTACATGATTTAGGTAGATACTTCCATTAAACTGATGTTTTTTGTTAAAAAGTGGATATTTCATACTTAAACAACCTAATACTGTTTTTTGGTTGAAACAGAACTTGTAGGTCAGTTTATTCAAAACGTTTTTGCTACAAGCTACAAAGAGGCTATAGAGATTCATAATTTGCATAATATTTGGGTATGCAGTTCATAAGAGATATGTAAAGACTACAGTAATCATGGAGAGAAAGAGATAAAATTTGTATTTTATAGTTTAATACATATCCATGAATTATTGCAATTTAGAATATTCAAAGGAGAGAATGATCAAACATAATAGCTATTGCAATAGAAAATATCCAGGTTTCTAACAAATTTAAGGCAAAACTTACCTTTGAACTGGATTCTTTCACCTCTAATAAATGATTTTCTGCATCTTGAATTTTTATTTGCCAGGCCAACTTCATGTTTTCTTTCTCTCTTTGTTGCTCTCGATTTGTCATATCATGTTGGATTCGTTGTTCCCTTAACAACTGAGCACGCTCTTCCTCAGCAATGATTTTGGTTTCTTGTAGCTGATGAGACCACAAGATTTTATTATATTAAGATAATTAGGCTTTTGTTTTATTATTACTTTACCTCTGACATAAAAGATGACAGAGATAAAAAACAAAAAGAAAAAAAAAACTTTCTTGGTGAATTAAAACAATTTTATTGATTGAAAAATAATGTAATCTTTTAATTTAGTTATCTCTTTTTTAACGGTTAATTGCATGATAAAAATTAATATAGAGATTTATTGCAACTATTCTTCAATTAACTTGATTAACTCCTATATACAACAATGTACAAGTTAAATATTCTCCAATCTTTTTATTGCTTTAATTTTAGTTCATAAAGAAAGCTCAAGAGAAACAATTGTTGAAGGGTTATTATAGATAGTAAATGAAAAATATTTACCAAATTGGCTTGTGTACATTTAATACATTAAATTCTTAAGTTGTTTCCAAATGATTTTAATAGTTTCCTATTCACCAAAAATTGTTTTAATAAATTGCAAAAATTACTTTTACCTCAAAAAGTTTATCTTTCGTATAATCAATGTATTTAGAGAAAAATGTGTCATTATTCATGACTATTCATATTACTATAATAGTATACATAATATTGATGCCTACTGCAAGAATTATACCATACTGATTAAGCATGAAGTCTGCATAAGGCTTTGGTTGGATATTAAAGATTTTTTTTAATATCTTGCAATTCATAGCAGTGCAAATTTTAAGAGAACACCAATAGTTTGTGTTCATTGCTGTTCATTCCAATAATAGTTATTTTGAGATAGTTCTAAGTATTTATATCACTATAGGTATAACCTAAGTATAATTGCATTGATTATGAGACATTCTTTTGTATTTATCTTGATCAGAATTAAGTTTGATTATCTGAGGTGGATTGTTCTGTTGATTTCAATTCAGTGAAAGTTTTATACTAAACTTTTCAAAAAATTGAAATGTAATTAAAAGTTCATAAATTTCACTAATACAGATTAAAAACTTCATTTATTAATATATTTCTATACTAAGTAAAGTAGATATAAAAGATGAAATTAGATCATATAATAGACTTTGTCAAATAGGTAAAATTAAGTTAGACTTGACTGTTTAATTTCACAATAAACCAAAGAAAATGTTCTTTGGTAAATTGCACAATTGTTAGTTTTGCATGGAAAAGTAAAGTTCTGAAACATAAACCAATGGTACAATTTTTATTAGCTAGAATGACCAGCAAAAGTTCTACAAGGAATCATGGAATAACAGAGGACTTATGGGTGATCTACAACCTTCTTTCATATTTCTTAATATAGAGTGTAGTTAAAGACATAATTTCATGATATCATAAAGAGTATTAGAGTACAAATAGTATTCTAACTTTGTAAAGCTCAGATTTAATATTTTTTAGGTTTTAGTAGTGTAATAACATTGTAAAAAAAAACCAAAGAATGAAGCCATGTATAGGTCATCTATTTATTTTTGTATCAAATCCTAAATGCCCCATTCCATATTTAGTAAAAGAAAATCAAAATAGAGAATTATTTTAATCTTTTATGTAAATGGCGGTATTCATTAATTTTATCTAAGACAGTAGTTATCCTATATCAATGCAGGAATACACTCATTAAAACAATTAGTATTAGAATTGTGAGAATATTTTGGTTATCAGAGATTTGATGCTTGACAAGTTCTAAAGCTAAGGTAAAATGGATGTTGACTACAAGTGACAAGCTAATTCAAAATAAAATGGAGAAAAAAACAGAGCTATAAAAAAAATAATAAGCAAATAAGCATTCTATCAATTTGCTACCTGTCACTTAATGTTTGGATTAACTATTTAGGAATGAATATTACCAAGATGAGCTATAATAAATTGGACTAAAAACAAGTTATCAGCATCATAAGATATTAATTATTGTAGAAATTCAGCTAACTTGGGTTTGATCTTTATTCAAAATTTTTAATTGGAATAGTAACTCAATGTATTTTGATTCACTTGTGTTGATTTAAGATTAAAACCATAAATACATGTATCAGTTTATTTGGTTAGTACCAAGGACTATCAAATTATAAAAATATTGTTATTATTTTAAACATGAGTATTAAGTAATATGAAAACTTCAAACTCTGTCCAGTACAAGGCTTTGTTCATACCTCTTTTTCATATTTCCTCTTCATTTCTTCATGTTTTTTTGAGAATTCCTTCATTTGTTTTTCTTGCTGCTGTTTTGCATGATGCAGTTCTTTCTCGGCAGATTCTGTCTAGTGAGTCAAAAATTAATTATAGTCAATATTTCTTCATTCATTAAAAATTCAAGAAAATATTTTGGTAATTAATTTAAGGCAATAAAAAAATCTAAAATCACAATTGAAAAAACACACTAAAAATGCATCTGTTACTACTGGAGTAACTAGAATGGTACTCAGTTTATATTTAAACACAACTTTAGATAGACGAAAGATTAATACAGTATTACTAAGGTGGATTAACTCCAAAAGCAATGAATTATAATAGTTTTGGCAAATTGATTTGATAAAGACAAAATAAACACGTTTTTAAGTTTGGTAAAATGAATCAAAAGTAAATGAGAGGATACAGCAACCAAAATGTTTTGTATATATCAACGAGGATTAAGACCAGTAAATAGTAAACAATATGTACCTGACAATTTTATAAAAAAATATATGAAAAACTAAAAAAAGAATATGAAATGCTGCATAATGCGAATATTTTGAGGTAAAACCTACTTGTCAACCACAGATGGATGTGTCTCCAATCATCCGTCTTTATTAATTTATATCTTTGTTTTCTTTCTTTCCACTTTTTTTTGGTGGACTATTGTATTGTATCTTTCAATTTTTTATAAAGGTAATGACAAATTCAGCACCTAGTTCTCAACTGTGCAGATGTTTGGTTTTAACCTAGCAATAGTTGTTGCTTCCATGATTCTCAAATTGCCAACATTTCTACATCTTTTTATAATTTTTATTTCAATATTATTTTCATTGTTGTCACACTTTGTTATAAGTTTGTAAAATGATTATGCTTTAGTGATTTGTTGCTTGATTCTATAGTGGAGTGTTCTCATTGTGCTACTGATATAGATAAATTGGAAATTTGAGCATGTCTGTTGATATGTAGCTCGACAAAAAAATTATGGAATCATACCTTAATCCATGGTTTAAACTTAAAATTCAATAATTATTCTATGATTCATGGGCCATCTTTCTAAAGTATTTTGTTAAAATTGTTAAGGATATAACAAAAAATAAAATAGTACTTTACTAGGTTTAAGTAGAACTAGCTAGTATTTATGCTTAAACCTAGTAAAATACTAAGAGAAATTCAGTTTAGTCAATATTGAATGAAGAAATAGGAAAAGAAATTTATTTTTAATAACTCACCTGCATTCTCATATCATTGTATATTTTGACCTGTTCCTTCTCCACCTCAGATTTAAACTGTTCCATTGCTTTTTCAGCACGTTTACACTGTTCACTGCTTTTATTGATCAGCTCTTTGATTTCATTGTCTTTGTCTCTGAAAAATAGATAAGGATCACAAAAGAAAGAAAATTATATAATTAAACTCTGGGACAACAAGCTTAAATGAAAAACAATCTTTTTTCATACAAAGGTCCTAACATAGACAATATTCTTGTAGACTTAGGATTAGATACTAATAATAGCATCTGCCAATATTTCTGAATTGAGATGTTATGATTTACTCTGTTTACAAATCTCTGGTGTCTTCATCTTCTAGGATGTTTAAGGTACCTTCTGATGAGTAAAAATTCACAAAAACTGCAAAATGAGCCAAAACATCCTTATCAAAATTATTTAAATCTATACATCAAATTAAAAATGCATGATGAATCTAATTTCAGTATTTAATAAAGTTCTAGTGGCATAATTCTAAATATTACAAAATGTCAATTTAGTTTAGTAAGTTCAAAACTAGCTCATTAACTTAAATTCACTTTCAAAATGATATCCTTGGAAGAAGTATGAATTTCCTGTTCACTCATTCTACTTTTGATCCAGTAATAAATTCTTGTTTGTCTGATAGATATCTTCTTGAAAATACCAATCCTAAGGAAATTTCTCAAATCCAAATTACTTATAATGGCCACATGAACAATTCTATAAATGAGCAGTACTAGGTATACTACATACTTTTAGCCCCCGTAAGACAAAAAACATTTTCACAAATGATTCTTTTCATTAAAAATATCGCAATTGTCCAACTTAAACATGTCCATGTTTACATAATAAAATCAATTGATGATGACATATTTCTTTAAAAATTTTTTTTTTTTTAATTCAATCAAATTTTTTTTAAGCAAAGAAAATATTGTATTTATTGAATTTTTTTTCCTTTTTTCTTGTAGAATATTGAATTTTTCTCAAAATAAAAACTCCCCAATTGAAAAGTGTGATTTAATTAAAATAAATACTGAATGGATCTGATATTTTTTAATACACACACATACATATGTATATATAATTGATGTCCATAAATGTGAATATGAATACATTCATATATGTCTTTATTCTTTTATTCATATATCATATTTTATCTACATCAATAATTGAAATGCATGGAGAATTACTATATAAACAAGTTTTTAAGATTGACTAATCCAAATTTATAATGAATTTTGTGGATATTTTACATTACTATGTATGCATGCACTTATGTGTATTTATATATAGGATAATATACTTATAATTGTTCCATAACATTGGGTTTTATTTTTCACTTTCTCTTGTCATGTGTGT
>JAYKTE010104910.1:0-13735 GCA_036873565.1 Xipholeptos notoides
TATATAAACAAAAAGCCACACACAAAGCACATTTTACCTCTTACTCCATTAAACACTGCCATGCACACATATTCCTACAAAATATTTACATTTTATTTCATTTTTAGATAGACAGATAGTAGATGTGTTTGCATGTCTTACATACATACATACATACATATGTAAGAAATGGAAATTAAATTTCGACAATGTGAAAAGTATACACAATATGAAAAATAACAATATATAAATAATACATTGTTATATAAAAAGCCGATGTTCAAATGTTTCGGTTAATACAAACCATTATCATGGCTAAGATGTTATACATATATATGTATCTGTATTTATAGAATAATTAAAACCAATAATACACTTTTATTGTTTATATACATATGATTTTAAGAAGTTACCTTGATATTTGGTTTGGAAATGTGTGCCAATTTTACATTGATTCATCTAGTTTGGAAAACAACAACTTTTGGGAATGGTCAGTCTGATGAAAAAACAAATTGTGATATTAGCATAAAAGAGGATTGGAAGAATTGTATTAGGAAAGTCAATTAGAAGCAGTGACACATCTTGTGAATTGGTGATAAATATGTGAGAAGTGGGAGTTGTTTTTAAAAAAATTAGATAAGAAAAAAAATGGAAAAAGTTTAAAAACAAGGAAAAAGACATTAAAGCATGTTTAGAAAATGTAATTTTTATCCAATTACTACAAAATTGTCATCATCTAATAATTTTTAATTAAAGTTGTGTGAGTGTTAAAATTGTATTTGTCTTAAGTTAATTTTTTAAGATTTTTTTTATTTGTTAGTTTTGTTTTGTTTTTGTAAAAGAAAACCTGTTTTTTATCTCTCATAAGATTTATTTATTTTATTATTTTTTTTATCTCTCATAAGACTTGATAACAATAATATTGTATAAGGCTAGTACTAAATACTTTGACATAGAATGAGTTTTGTGATAATCTTTACAGCTTTTGAAATAATCCTGTTTTGTTTAAACATCTTAGTGATTCAATTTTCTTACAAAATGCTGTTTGCCAAACGTCATTTTCTGTCATTTTTTTAAAATTCTTTTTCATTTTTATTCTATTCAACATTTTTGGGGACTGTTGTACTTCAGATACAGTTCCAAGACTGTATTCCTATCCAGTCACGATTAATGCACTTAAAGAAGGCCACATGATAAGTTGGCCAAAACGTGATAAAGGCATCAACTATAAGGATAAGGACAACAGTCTTCAAAAATTAATACACATAAGAGTTAATGTTCTCTTAAAGGAAGGACACTAGCTGTTTTCTAGGTTTTGAACATTAACAAAATCATCAGCCTGCAAAATATTTGCTTTTAAATCCTACTTACAAAACTAAAAACCTCAACAACAAAAAAAACACATCAGATCAAAACTCAATAAAAATTAAAATGTAACTGACAAAAAATGTCAATTCCTGAGGATGGTCAAGGAGCTTGGTGAATTCATAAGAACTTTAGACTCAGAAACAAGAAAAAAAATAGAATGGAACATCCTGTAAAGGAAGATTAAAGTTCTCTTTAACAAGACATGTATGAAAAACTAAAGATTTAAAGTTCAGTATTCAAAATTACTGACAAAAAAGTATTTGCAGAAGAAAAGGATATATATACTTTAGTTTGCATTATAACACATGTGTATTCATTTTTTGCAAACTGTTGTCCTCATCTTCATAGTTGTTGTCTCACCCCGTTTCGGCCAACTCATCCTCTGGCCTTCTTCAGGTGATTAACAACGGCATACTGGATAGGAATGCTGAATCTTGTAACATAATGTAGTATAAAGTAATCATAGCAAGTCTGCATTAAGAAGTTTTTATTCTATCAGAAATAATTGTTTTTAGAATAATAAAAATGATGTCTAGATCTGATGAAGATGATGCAAGAAAAACTTCTTTGCATACTGAATAATTGAAGTGCATTTGATCATGTTATTACCTTTTAAGCTTATAAATCTACTTATAAAGTAATGATAAATGAAACACTTTAACAGTGTTTTAACTTTTCCAAAGTATCTATTCTGCTTGATAGAATAACCAGTTATCTGTTTCTATATCAACCATTCTACAGTTCTTATGAGACTGGTTTATACCTTGATACTTTTCCCTTGTTGAAATCCTTCTTGAGATTGTTGAGCGCTAAACCACTGTAAGATCTCTTTAATACAGCACAAAACACAGCTCTTTCTTTCTGTCCCTCTTTCTCTCTTTGGTTTTCTTCTTTTTTTTTTTTTCATCCATTTTTTTTTGTTTTTATCTTTCATTTTACTTGCCTCCACTTTTCTTCAGTTTGTTTCATCCTGCAGGTGAGTGTCTGGATCTTCTCCTCTTCACAAAGTAGCCACAGCTTTTGTTGAACCATCTTTTGAGTTGATTGACCAGGGTTTAAGTAGTTAATGTTGTTGCTCCGATAAGCAGATGGGAAATTGTAACGATGCGGCTACAAGGAGCTATTAAGAGCAAGTTATTGTTTTGCTGTAGTCCTTCACCACCACCACGACCATCATCATCATCATCGTGACCATAGCTACTCTTATTTTATTGCTTATCTCTACATATTCTTTGCCCAACATTTAGAAAACTACTTATTCTTTTTTCCTTCGCAATGGCTCACATTTTTAGACCAGTTTAGCAGTATTTTTACCCCGACCCCAATCTTTTTTTTTTGTTTCTTCCTTCTCATTTATCAATTCTTTATCTCCCTCATTTGGTTGCGACCCTTTACACCCCATCTATTCTTTAGTTTTCTTTTATTTCCAATACTTATTGATTTCTGTCTAGAAATATTCTTTCTTCAAAGTACTTAGCCTCACATAGAAATCTTATAAAAATCAGTTCTATGTAATGAGAGCTATATAGAACTTTCTTAATCATATAAGTAAAGAAAAAAAGTTGGGGGGAAAAAATGGTGTGCAATTATTTTGAGTATATGTATTGCATAAATGTGTTGTGTGATATCATTATACACACTCCTATCGATACATGGGCGTGTGTTCTGTATGCATCCATTTCTATGCCCCAGGCTTTCTACTTTCGAAAGAGTTCGGTTCTGCTGAACTGAATTAACTGAAACTAACAATGCTTTTAACCCCCAAATTTGTTTCTAAATATACTCAGTGAATCTCGATTTTTTTGTGTTTTTTTTAACTTTCATTATTTTTTTATAGTTTTTTTTAGTTTTCTGTTCTATTATTTTTTTTTCTTTTTCATCCTAGATTCATATATTTATAAATGTAGCTTATTTAATTGAAATCCATTTGATTTTAAATCAATAACCTTAACTTTAACATTACTTAAATAAATTAATCTATAGTGTTTATTTTAAAAATGTATATTTAATTACTCTATTTTTATAATTGGTTTATTGACTGTTGAAATAATGATTGCTTTCACATTTGTCACTTAAGTCCATATTTCTTATAAGATATTTTGAAACCTTTTTTTTTCTTTTCTAATTCAGATATTGATTTTTGGCTTTCAGCATTAAAACATTTAAATATAGATATTACTTAGTAAATCAAATTTATATGATACTAGCAGAATAGCCTAACATTGCCCGCACAACTTATATATATTTTGGCCATACCAAAGATTTTCTATGTATTTAAATCAAATTATAACATTATGATTCAACACAAAATCTTCCATAACTTTTAACATAGTGCCAGGCAGCTGTTTTGATCTTATTGGATTCTCAAATGTATTCCATTTGATTTAATGATTTACTTTCAGAATATACTTTTCTATTTGTAATAAAAATAAAGAATAAAAACCTGTAAAATAATTTCAACAGGATAGTAGCATTTATTTTTGACTGTAGCTTTCTGGCTTTGAGAAAAATATTATTTAAAAAAAATGCAGTTTATTCTATTTAGATATTCTATAAATCTAAAATAAATTTGAATTTCCGCCATAAATTACATTGTGGTATGGCATATTCCTCAAGTATATTAACGTCCTAAAGATGTGAAAGTTATTATAAGCAACCCTAGTAAAGATAATATATTATTAAAAAAGTATAACAAACAAAAAAATGCATGACACACATAAGTAGGTAAGCAGGTTTTGTTGTCATCAATTAAACCAGTTTTGAAATCTTTTTTGCGTTCTTTCATGCTGTGGACCTCTAAAGGTCTATATTGCTCTAGATTTTTCACTCTTTGGCCTACATTTAGGGTGAAAGAAAAAAATAGGCAAACAAATACCAATACTCCTCTAAATATCATACTATTTTTCCAAGTGCAAATGTTGGACATTTGTGAAAAATTAATAATAACAACACAATCTTTAATAAAATCTTCATTGTCTGGACTGCAAGTCATTGAAGCCAACCACTAAAACACAATTCCATGTACATTATATGCAATTTGATTGACTTTTGACAATTTTATTTCAAATGCTTTGAAGTCTAAAATTGTTCCTAGTCCATCTTGATTTTCAAAAATAGTTTATATAATTTATTATAATTTATCAATCAGAAATATCTTAAGATTATTTTCATATCATAACTCTTGTAAAAGATGCTATTTAGAATTCATTATTTGATAAATTTCTAAGTTAACATTTCCTTTAATTTTTATGTTAGGCTTAATTCTGTGGTTATTTTCTTACCTTTTTTTATTTTTCTATTTTTAGTTGGTTTTCTAAGTGTTGTTGTGTATGTATATGTTTATGTGTCCAACTGATGGTGCGTAGGTGATTCTTTTGATGAAAGCCCTCTGGTATATTCTAAGCAGTTTGCAAAAATGAAAAAAGCAAATAAGTTTCCTATCAGCTCTGTATGTCACTCGATCTTGTTGAAATTATTGCTCAAAAAATATCATTTAAAAAAAAATCAAATTCTTAAAAAATATATTAAGAATAAATGTAAAACATCCCCAGAAGATAAGTTTATAAAAATGTAGATTTATTTTCATTTTTTCTTTCTTTCTCTCTATTTATTCTTTATTTTGGTTTCCTCTTATGGCAATTGCACTCTTATAGACTTGAGTAAAGATCAGAAGGTGACAATTTCTTTGGCTATAAGCTAACTATCAAATCAACTTAATTGCCAATGGGAAGAAAGATAAATGATGTGATATTTTGAAGTTTATATCAAAAGCATTCTAATTTTATTCAAGAAAGTTGACATGAACAAATTGTTGAACTTTTTCATGTCTTCCTACCTAAACTTGTTTCACTTTTGATCAATTCAGGGTTTGTTTGTCTTTTTTTTTTTAATGTTTGAAACATTCAAGTTTTTCTAGGCTTTCACTTTTTTTTTTTTTTAGAATAATCTAAAATAAGTTCTAGTCTATGAAATTTTCTAAAATTTAAATTTCTTAGTTATTCCTATAGCTTTAGAGTTTATATTTTCTGAAGTTCTTTGAAGAAGAATAAGTCCAAAGTATTCTTGATCCAAATCTGAAAGTCCGTGAGGTTAGAAAACATGCTGCACTCAGGGTTTTATTCTTTTCAAAGATTTTAACAGTATCTTATTTTGTGTGAATCTAGACCGCTATACAGAGTGAGAAAATTACAAATTGATACTTTTCCCATAAGTACATTTCTAAAAGTAAATAAAACAAATTAACAGGACTTTATTTTGCATTATTTAATGTCTATGTTACTAACAATTGTTACAATGAGACATCGATCAAGTTCATTAAGAATATCTTCATTTTTCTCATTCATATAATTATATTTTCTGTATATGTAAAATATTGGGTCTTTTTATAATTATATTCTCTGTATTTGTATAATATCATTTTGGCTCCAGATATGAGTAGACTTCAATTAACAGCATTGGAGCTGAACAGACAGTTTAGAACAAATGTATTTATAAATGTCTGCTATTCCCAAATGAAATTTGGTGATACTTGTTTTTATTTTAATTAAAAAAGTGCACCAATATTTGGATACTCGTAAATTAAGCTATTTTTAAATATAAAACAAAGTACATGTAAATTTTTTCAATATTAATCAGTCTTAATTTTTATTTCATGGTTCTCTGAGAACATTAGCTGAAATATTTGAGAATTGACTTTACATTAGTTAACCTTTTTTTAAATAATTCCAATTGTATTTATTCCCCAAGAGTTAGTGCACCAAAACTATGACTGCATTACTAATATTCTGAAAATTAAAACGCATTTGTCTTTTTTATAATTTGAATGTATTTTCCATGCTTAAACTATTTATTATTACAATACATGACATGAATCCCCATATTCCCTTCAGCCATGGATTAAATGATGCATTTAGTGCTATTCAAAAGAATGGTGCATCTAGTTAAAAAAAAATTGGCATCTAGTTAAAAAAAAATTGGCAAAAAAAAGACATTTATCAAAAATCATTGTTCTCCGCATTAAATGATAAAAAAAAATTGATATGTCATTAAACAAACTAATCAATCTGCAATATAGCTCAATTTCGTTCTTTCTGAGTAATTTTTCTGTAAGATTTCAAGATTTTTTGTTAATCATTTCCAAATGCTTATAATGTGTTAAATAAGAATTATTACTACTATTCTCCAGTTTAAACAATTATTCTTCCTTTTCATTTTTGCTCCAATATTTTGGTTGATCTAATTTCAGGGGAAAGTCCACTTGGGATATTCACAAACTTTGTACTATGCCAGTTTAAATCGCAGTTGTTCCATTTAGTTTACTTTTAAAATAATACCATTGGGAAAAGCAGAATCCCCACATCTCCCCCAGCTATAGAATAAATGGTGCCTTTGATGTCATTCAAACTAGATGTTGATAAATGACTGACATTTATCAAAAACAATTGTTTCTAGCATTAAATGACAAAATAGTTGATATACTATAAAATCAACCAATCTAATTTCAGCTAGTAAAATATTTCTAGTATAAATAAGGAAGACGAGAGTAGAAGTCTGAATAACTTGAATTAAGATAATAATCAAAACTCTTCTCATTAAACATGACTTTTATAAATAAGACAGTTTTGTTTGTAATGTTATAAACAAACCCAAACAGGTGTTGTCTAATCTATAGAAAGAAGCTATTGATATAAATTAATTTAAGTTTTCTTATTTCAACGGTTCTTATACTAGTGCCATTGGTTTAAAAGAAATCTCCAGAAAGACCTGCTCCATCTTATCTTTCAGGACTGAACCATTAAAATTTGATAGGTTGATTTGTTTATCGAAGAAAGAAATGAAGTGTTTCAGCCTGATTTTTCTCTTTTCTTTACTTTTTGATTTTTTTATTAGCTTTAAAACTCTTCCTTTTTTTTTTAATTTTCAGATTTGCATTATTTCTTGAAACATTTTTTTGCTTTTTTTGTGTTGTTTATGATTCCAAATTGGCAAAAGCATTCATGAAATTTGATTTGAAGTATTGAAAAAAGAATGAATTAGGCAAGAATTGATTTCAGTGATAAAATATCAAGACAACAGCGACGAGAAAGAGGCGTTATAATTAGATTACTCCATCCTCAACTACAAGTGATGATAATTTTCAAGTTAAACTTGTGTGATATGTGCTCTTTTGGGAAACCATGTTAAAGGTGAACAAGCAAAAGGTTAGAGTGAGGAAAGAAAGAAAGAAAGAAAGAAAGTGAGAATTTCTTTGATAAGAGAATTTCTTTTTGACCTTTTCATTGTAAATCGAATTTTTTATCATTTATCACAAACAAATTCATATTTTCACATACAAATACATACATTTATACAGAATCAAATAACACACAATTATAATAAGAAAACTATTATTGAGCAGAAAATGTATTATATTCAAATATTAACAGTTTTTGAATGTAAAAGATATAAATTAATTATCCCCCCAAATTTTGTTTGTTTTATACTTTTGTTATTGTCTGGATCAGAATTCTCCTATTTCAACACTTTAACGTTTCTATTTCTCAGCATTCTTCTCATAACTTCTGTCTAATTCAATCATTTTCTCAGAATGTTGGATTTGCCCAATTCTTTATTCCAATCATAAGAATAATACTTTTTATTTTCTTGTCTATTCCTTCATTTGAGTTGTGAATGAATCAGTAAAAATCAGGGAATAACAAATTGATAAGTTTCATGTGAGAGAGCAGGAAGGGGCAACAAAGCTCCCCTTGGCCTCCTTCCCTCTTTTTTTTTTTTTTTTAGAGCAATTATGTAAAATGAGAGATTTTGTTTTTCTTATTTTGGAATTTAAATTAACTTTTTTTTTTAATTAATTATACTTGTGATGGACTGAAATGAAAAGATCCTTATACAGGTTTATTGATAATTAAAGCAAGAAACATTCATAATAGATTGGCTCAGGACTGTGGCTTTGTCTTTAATCATAGATAATAATTTGCATTAAATTTAACGAATTTAATGTCACAAGTGGAGGTTGTTTTCTTTCAAACAATACTGTGTGTGTTGTGATGTTTTAGGTATAGTACTATATGGGTATGAGTGCAAAGATTAGCCATCCATTATTTACAGAGGGAGAAATAGCATTAACCAATCACTGAAGAGAAATGACAAAATTCACCTTATTTAATTAACCCATAGTCAGCAAATTATTACTTGCTAAAACTCTGTGCTGATAGGACCTAACTCTATTTACAAAATACAATTGGATTATTATTATTATTGCTGCCACCATACAGTTGGATTAGTATTACTATTGCTGCTGCTGCTGCCATACAGTTGGGTTATTATTACTATTACTATTGTTGTTGCTGCCATACAATTGGATCTGTTACTGTTCTGGATTAAATTATTTTCCATTTTTCTAGGGATCAATTTATACCAAATAAAATGGCCCTTGAAACAAGGGTATGCGTGTGTGTTTGTGTGTGCATGCATGTGTGTGACATCAACTTTATTTTTCACATATGATTTTCTGGAACTCTAAGAAAAAATTGTCATTAAACTTCATCTTTGTAATGATGCAAATATTCTTAATGATCTGCGAAGATCAGGAAAAGTATTAAGGAATATCGGAATCTTCTGAAATCATCTATATAAATAAATCCTCTAATTTGCTTCAATATTTCATATAAAACTGTTGATTTCTGAACATTTTGATGTTAAATAATTGTTTTAAAAGCTTCCATATTTAATTATTTTGATTGTATATCACTGTAAGCCATTTCTTTGTTTGTTAAAGATCTGGACTTGATATACTTTCAGACTATGGCACATTTGTTGTGTTTTTTCTTCTTTTTATTGTAAAAATATACCAACAACCTTAAGGATTTTAGATTATGGTGACTGCACTTCAATAGAGTCATCCTGAGTATGATGTTCAGCTTAGTCTGCCTCCTAGACAAAATGGTATCATTAGGGTTTTGATTCAAATCTCAAATACCAAAATATCATCTTGAATATTTCAACAATCAACCTAATTTCTCTATAAACTATTTTCTTCTGAATTTTTTAAATAAAACCAGATTTCTTTACAAACTATTTTCATAGGAAGAACATTTTAAGTCTCAATTTTGAAATTCAACTCCTCTTTTGGACACAAAAGCATCACCTTGAATTAAAAGAAAAAAATCAGAATTTTCTTTTTAATTCTTTCTCTGAAGAATATTTCAACAAAAAAAATATCTTCTTCAAAAATATATTGTTTTTGCATTAAATGACCTGAAAATGATTGATATGGCATAAAACAAAACAAGCAAAAAAGTTTAATGATTTTTTTAATACGTAGTTGATGTTATTTTAATTTTTTTGTTTGGGTTTAAAAAAAAAAAAATGAAAAATAAACCTAACTAATCAATACTACTTGAGTGTTTTCAAAACATCACAAAGACAATATCCTAGTTGATGTGCTCTAGGCTTTGTGAACTTTATTTCTTTCTTTCTTTTTTGTAGGAATTATCATTTGGTTTTATTTTATTTTTTTTTTTGTTTGTTTGTTTTTGGTTCTGCTTTGCTTACTTACAAATTGAACCATTTTCACTAATTTATTTTCTTGTTGTTTTCTCTTCTCTTGCCTTAGGAGAAATTCTCGTGCAAAAGAAGAATCATCTCCGGACCAATTCTATATTGATCAAATTCTTAACCGACATGCCCGAAAGTTACTCAGCTCACATCGTCTTCGAGATTTGGGCATGTTTTCAGCTAACATGCAAGATTTTCAATTGGTCGGATGGCTTAGAAAAGAGAGGTAAGAGATAGGTTGCATCTTATAAAGGATGAAATCTTTTTTACTTTGCTTTTCTTTACATTTAAATTGTGTGTTGTGTGCTTTACTTATCTCTTACTGAATTTTATATTTCTTTTCGTTTCATTTTCTTTTCAGTTTTTTGTTTCCATAATTCTACAGAAAAAAAAAATGTGTTTTATTTATTCTTTTATCTTTTTTAGTATATTCAGAATTTATAGCTTAAATTATGTGATATCTTTCAGAACAAAAGCCGTTTTTTTGTTCTCTCATCAATATTCTTTTTCATTTAAAAAAAATAATGCCATCTCCTTATTGTCTGTTGACAAATTCAATATCTTTTGACAAGAGAACAATTTTTTAGCAAGAGAATATTAAATTGTGGATCAGAACTCAAGACATACCAGAATATGTTCAAATCTGCAATGGAATTTTATAAATCTATTGCTTTCTATGTATATATTTTTTATCTTAACTTAATAATCAAATATCTTTTCTACTTCAATATCTGCAACTCTGTCTCTTGATTTCAAATATCTTCCTGTATTTTAGATAACAGTGATGAATTCCAATCTCCAAACTTAAGAAATAAGTTTTCCTTATTTTTTATGTCTTAATATTTATTCAATTCCTTTCATTGTAAAGGTATGAATCCCCAATATCCCTCCAGCTGTGGGTTAAATAGTACATACCGTGTGAAAAAAAAACCAAGTGTAGACAAAAAATAAAGTTTATCAAAAATGATTGTTCTAGGCATTGAATGACCTAAAATGGTTGATATGCCGTAAAACACAAACAAACTCAAACTCAAACCCTTTCATTGTACAGTTTGTAATTAACCAGGTAAATATTATCAAATATCAGAAAAGTGAAAACTCATTGATTGATTGGTTAATTTTACTTGCTTATCAACCATTTCGGTTTATTTAATGCTGAAAAGGTAGCTTGGTTTCATTTGTTTGTTAGTTTTTTGTTAGTTTTTTATGTTCCACTTTTAATATGGATGTTGCTATTTGATAGGTGTTAGTTATGTGCTATGTGTTTTGAGGGTTTTTCTTTTTCCGATTCTATTTTGTTGTATAGCCTTGTTCCTTTTAGGAATTCTAACAGTTTGTTGTTAGGGTCTACTCTGTAAAAAAGGCTTTTGGGTTGTTTTCTTTATTTGATTCTATAGGGTGTTCCAATAACTTGGACAGAAGTTAACATATTTTCACATTAGAAATATATTATCTACACAAACATATATATACATACATATATATATATACTTTTATAAATAATGACTCTTCTTCAAGTTTTGGATTCTGAAACTAATGTACTATAATGCGGAAATATTTTGTTAGGGAAAGATTTGCGTCTCAAGAGGTTGTGAAACCTGGTCAGGATAGGGTGTTTATTTCAAAAGTCCAAGAAAGCCTGCAAGGAATAGTTTTGATGCTTACAGACTCCCTTGTGTCACAAACAAGGCCTCTGGACATCCATTCGGAGTGGGTTGCTAATGGCGATGTTGGTGTGGAGAAGTTCACTGGCCCCAAATAAATCTTAACTTGTCACATTTATTTTACACTGCTGTCCCTTCTGCCTTCTCCGGCGGGTTGTTGATTTTATTTCCATCTTCGTGTTGTTCACCAAGGTTGTCCTTTATGGCAATCAAAGATTGTTCAACAACACAAAAATAGACATTTTCAGATAACCATTTTTATTCTCGTTTCATCAACTTCCCGCTTAATTGCCAACATGTTCTCATGTTTTATATAGCTGGTTACATCATCCTCAATAAGTTCAAGATTACACTAAACTTATTCAAATCACTTTGTGTGAGATCATGCTCTCTGGATTTTGTCAGTTTAGTCAACTCTGAAACTTCATAAACATTACTACTATTAAAATAATCATAAACACAGCAACTAATTAAACCTATTTCGACTATTCATACTTTATGCAATTGTATTTTGTAACATTAGTCATTGCCTCTGCCAAAAAAAGTAAATATTAATTTTTAGAATAAAACCTCTCTCTTATCGATGCAAATGATGTGCATTGTTAACTTTCTGTTTTCTTATCATTGTTAAGTTTCTTATATAAAAATCTCTTCCTTGTCTTAATCTTTTCATTTTGTAGATAATGTGTATTATGTTATAGATGATGAATATATGTTAGATAAAAATAGATTTCCTTATTATTGTTGTAATGTTTATTACTTTTCTATTTATCTTTGTATTTACTTATGTTATTTTATTTTTCTTTATCACTAAAAATGATTCAATAAAAGAAACTTTATCTTAAATTTAATAAAAACCCAAAATGTTCAGTGCTTCCTGAATTTTTCTTTCTTTTCTTGTTGTCTATAACATTCATTTTTAACCTGCTGTTAAACTTTCTCATAATAGGGATCCCATTTCATTTTTACCTTTAACTTATTACAAATACAAAACAATTACTTTTATCACTTATCAATATAAACCCTATTTATACAGACCAATAGGGCTAGTTGCTTATGATTCTTCTTCTTCCAAATGTCTAATACCAGTAAATAATCATCTCCATATCTTAGCTACAAGCAATGCAATGCATCATTACTAACCTCTCTTGTGGCCCTTTATCAATGTCATTCAGCCTCCATTCTTGTGACACTTAACATTTAGGTCAAAGGCATTTCATTCCACACCCTCAACTCTTCTTAGGAGTGTCCCTATAATAAAATCCATTTAGCTTGTGCAAAACAGAATAATCATAATATCTTTATGCCAAACAACCCCAATTTGCATTGCCATTATCCCAATTGATTCAAATTAAATGATAACTATATTGTCCATTTCTTTTTTCATCAAATCAGTATTGCCAGTTTTGTTATCATTATTATTTAGCTTTTCAGTATCATACACAAACCTTTCTTTTAGATTCCTAGGGGTCAACCTAGCCCCATATTTGAACAGCCTTGATGACATTTATGGAGACTGTTGGTATCAAAAACTTCTATAGTGTATGACCACATGGCTATGGATTTACATTTTTTTTCCTTGAACACATGTAAAAAAACTCAAGGAAAGAAAAAATACATCTTAACTACAACAAAAAAATAAACACATCAGATCAAATCACAATAAAAATTAGAATCTAACAGACAAAAAATGTCAATCTTTGTGGATGGTCAAGGAGGACTTTGTAAGGAAGCTGGGAATTATATTGATACGCTTTACTCCGCAACTACTTCTTTGATAAAAATTAAATTTTAATCCTCTAGCCAATTGAAACAAAGTAAAAAGAATAAGAAAAAATAATAAATAGCTATTAATTTATTTATTTGATAATTAGTTAATTAGAAATTAATAAAATATCTAAAAAAAAAAAAAAATAATAATAATAATAATAATAAGGAAAAAATAAAATAAATGAAGTACAGCCTTTTAGTATGAGAAGTGTTATTTAAAAGATGAGGTATACATAACATAATGTTTCAAGTTAAACCTTAACTTATCTATATATATATATATATAATAATTAATAAAGTAACTCTTAGTAGTTGGACTATGGCCGAGTACAAGTGGTAATGAATAACCAAAGTGCTCAATACTGTTGTAGAGCTTTATTTATATAATTAGGTTAGGT
>JAYKTE010105021.1:0-13733 GCA_036873565.1 Xipholeptos notoides
TTACTCTCCCCAGTTAACGAACCTCATATACCCGGGACGGCTGAAAGTGAATGTAGTGGTTTTGACTGGGATTTGAACTCGTGTAATACGATTTCAGAGACCAAGCCTTTACTACTTCTGAAAGTGAATGTAATTGTTTTGACTGGGATATGAACTTGTGTAATACGATTCCAGAGTCCAAGCTTTTACTACTTCTGAAAGTGAATGTAATGGTTTTGACTGGGATATGAACTCGTGTAATACGATTCAGAGTCCAAGATTTTTACCACTTCTGAAAGTGAATGTAATGGTTTTGACTGTGATTTGAACTCGTGTAATACGATTCCGGAGTCCAAGCTTTTACCACATCTGAAAATGAATGTAGTGGTTTTTGACTGGGATTTCCAGAGACCAAGCTTTTTCCACCGTTCCATCCTCGCTGCCCAATAGATTTTTAAAATATGTGTATAATAGAATAAAAATAGAACAGATCAAAATCCCTAATAAAAAAAGACTTAGTAATGAAAACCTAAAAACGTAATGAATGGGTCGTTTTGGGCGTTGATGAACCGGTGACATTTCTGCGCGATATTCAGTTTGATTATTTTATGGCACTTGATCGTATCTTCTTCGACTAGGGCAGTGACGGTGGAACAGTGGAAAAAACTTGGTCTCTGGAATCGTATTTTAAGAGTTCGAATCCCAGTCAAAACCACTACAGTCATTTTCAGAACTCTCGTACTACGATTCCGAAGACGGACTGCCTATCCACTGGGCCAAATCGACTTTCCCTGGGATTCAAATTAACGTACTCTGATTCCGAAATACGACTGCCTATCCACTGGGCCAAATCAATTTCCCTTTAGTGACTGTGATCTTTGACATTTGTTTGTGTTCACTTTGTATTAATTATCATGAATTGCTGATGAATTACTCTAGAAATTACAGATTGTTTGTGTAAGCGGACGAACACAATGAATGCTCCCTTTCGTTTACCGTCCAAAGTAGGGGACCGTTAATTAGCCAAATGGATTGCATTTTAAGGCACAATAAGAGAAATTATGATCGTCCACCATTTTTGTTCTTTCATTAAAAAATTATCTTCTACCAATAAAAGAAAAAATACGAAAATACTTTAAAATGGTTTGGTTTTGATCTTATTAGCGGACTGTGGTACTCATCTTTTTTAAAGCTGTTATTACACCATTCGGAATTCATTGAGATGAGGCTTCATAATCTAGTATTGATTTTATTAGCAGACTGTTGTCCTCATCTTTATAGGTGTCATTACTAGGGCTGTGACAATGTTCTTTTATTGAAAGTTATTCTTGTCACAAACTTGATTATTTTGTGATTTTACCATTTCTTTTAATTTAACAATTATCACTTATAACTACAGAATTAAAAGAAATGGTAAAATTGCAAAATAGTCAAGTAACAAGTATGGTTGTGACAAGAATATTCTTTAATAAAAGCATTTTGTCATAGCCCTAGTTATTACATTATTTGGAATTTATTGAGATGATGCTTCATAATCTAGTATTGATTTTATTAGTGGACTGTTGTCCTCATCTTTATAGGTGTTATTACACTATTGGTAATTCATTGAGATGAGGCTCCACACTATTGATTTTATTAGTGGACTGTTGTCCTCATCTTTATAGGTAATATTACACTGCGTTTCAACCAACTTATCTTCTGGCCTTTGTCAGATGGTTAACCGTGACCTCAGATAGGAACTCTGAGTCTTGTAACTGCATCCCCAGTAATCACTGCCTTCCATAGTTGTTGTCTATTGCACCACGTTTTGACCAACTATCGTCTGCTAAAGCTCACCTGTAACTGTAGAGACTCAATACCTCTATTTGCTGCGACATGGGGTCCATAGAGAGAGTTCCTATCCAAGGTCGGAGTTAACCAGCTGACGAAAGCCAGAAGATAAGTTGGCCAAAACATAGTATAATAGCACTTATACAGATGAAGGCAACAATCTGCTAATAAAATCAATGCTAGAGTAAACAAACTTTCAAAATTTCAAAATGTGAATATGGGTTATTGTAGATAAACTGGGTAACAGGTGTCTGTTGCAAATGTCGAGTTAAGAGTATTCTAATATTGGCATTAAATCCAGAAAGCAGTGTTCAGCTCAAAATGATGATTTCACTTGTTAGTCCAACAAATACAGTTAATAGATAATTCATCCATTATCCTCATTGGGTATATTTTAAGTAGGTTTAAGTTCATAGAGCAAATGTGGTATTTTGGTGTCTGGCCAGTGTGTCTGTCTAAAGGACACGTGGTACTTTTGTAAGATGCAAATGGGTGAATGGGTCATGAATGAGTCTAATTAAGGATAAGGACTAGCAATGACCAACCCATAAAATTCTATGGTCTTGTACCTAATTTGCTCGTATTTGTTTTTAGTAAATAGATATTCCAACAATTACAGTTAATTGACTTGTTTGTTTTACTTCAAAAAATTTCAAATAAATGTTGTGAGAAAAACAAAGTTCCTATAATAGGAAAAAATGCCACCAATAACTTTTTTATAATTTTCCTACATCTTTTAAGAACACTTTCTTCTAGTAGTCTATCTAGACAGATTCAAGAATGTCATTTCTTCAAATGTAATCATTACTAGAAGTATTGTCTGACCTTTCTTAGGGATTTGATGCTCCTTCTGTGCTCATTTTGATCTGTGTTTTTCGTAATTTCAAGATTTTTTTTTCTTTCTGAGAAAACTGCCGTCATTTTTTGAAAGCCAAAAATTATTGTAGTAAACTGCTGTTACATTGACACCACAATGACCAATGTAGCCACTATACAGTAGATGGACACTACAAGTCTGCAACGTTTCAGTTTTTTAAGTTTGAACCCTTAGCAGTTATTTTTCAGCTCAAAACCAAATCAAATGTGTTCCTCAAGTCCAAATATACCATACATCAAATTTCAAATCTCTAGATCAAAAATTGGCAAAGTAGTTTAATAGAGGCTTTTCCTCAGGCAAACATACACACAAGGTAATTTTTATTGTAGCAGTAGATATAAATAGGGATCACAATTGTATTATTATCAGTATCATTATCTATTACTCCTCCCACTTCTACTCCACAGCTAAAATTATTACATTAGTCAATACCAGTGCGTTTTTTAATGTTAGTAACAGATGGTGCTTTTCTCTGGAATCTGAATGATGGGAAATGTTTTCCATATTCAGTCCCATTTCAGTAGTGTTTGAAGGCTACTTTCCTTCAGTTGCCCTCTTCAATTTTTTTATTTTTTTTATTCTGCTCTTCTATGATCCTCTTTGGTACCAATTAGTGCCACAAACTGCCATATATCTTTTTCTATTGTCTCTTCAAGACGTACAGAAGACAACACTAAAGTGAATATAACATCATACCAGAGGTGGTCTGAGAGTATTATGGGCGCTCAGACAGAAATTTGAATGGGTCCCTTACCCCCATTTTTTTCAAATGCCACATGTAAAGGCTGTGCACCAGGTGATCTGTGCATATTGGCATAACTATGTCTGGTAGTCAGCTACAGCCATTAGACGCACATTATGATATGCAAGCAAAGCGGAATGACCTGAGTCAGAAGGCATGTATTACAGTATATAACAAGGGCGTCCTTGACAGTTTTATTGGTAGCCAGCCTGGCCCTTTGCAGTACCGGGCCCTCAGTCATGGTTTGATTGATGACTCATTCCACCCCTGAGTGAATAACATGGACATTCTTGATCATTTTATTGGCAGCCTGGCAGGCAGCCCATTTGCAGTGCTGGGCCCTTGGATATGGTCCGATTGATTGATGGCTCAGTCCGCTCCTGCATCATACAAGTTTTTATAGTTCTTCAAGAAGAGTCTATTCATAAAATGTACAACAGCTTTTGAAATTGAGACAAACTGGTCCTAAAATTGTTAAAATGGCTTTTCAGGTCCCCTGCCCATCCCCCTAGTATCTACTTTTGTGTTATATTTGTCAACTAGTGTGTATGCTCATTAAAAATAACAGATTTTAAAAACCATTTAATAACTTTTACCTCTAAATATTGCTTTCTTTTTTTCATCTAATTAATTTCAAATTAAATTTTATACATTAATTAACAAAACGAACTAATTAAATCTAGTGTTTAAGACCATTAAAAAAAATGGGTTTCAAAAATTATTTAATAAATTTTACCCTAAAATATTTCATTCTTTTTTTCTCATATAATTAATTTCAAACTAATTTTCATTCTAATTAACAAAACAAAATATTTCAAATAAATAATCTACCCAGTTAGCAAAAATCTATTTCAATTGAAAGTAAACAAAATGGTTTTGACTTGGATTTTGAACTCATAATACAATTCCAGAGTCCAAGCTTTAGCCACTTCTCCACTTTTGCTGCCCTAACTATAAGGTATGACCATTAAAATGTCAGCAATTACATTTTTATATCAGATCAGCCTCAATTCCTCTTCAAAAACCTTCAATTTGTATTAATGAAATGTTTTTTTAGAATAAAGAAAAAATGTTGGAACACTAAAAGTAGTATCTGTGTTGACGCCATGTGACTAGAAACGATGGAGGCTGATTTGATATATTAAACCAAATTCAAATTAAAATAAATTTAATACTTTCAAAAAGACCTTTTTACTTTTATCTATATGAATATTCAGAAAGTATACATGGTTTCTCAACATGCTATATATATATATATATATTTTTATACATTCTAGCTGAGCGAAAAACTTCTCTTGGAAAAGAATGGCATCCAAGTTGTCTTCGATGTGGTCAGTGTGAAAAGGTTTTAACTCCTGGTCAGCATGCAGAGGTAAGAAAGATAATCTTTGATTTAATCTATGATTTACATGGTCATTATAAATAAGAAGCAAATAAGAAGTTTTTTAGTGTTTACTCACAGTCGTATTGCATTCCAAAATTAATGCCTCCTATATTTTTTATTCTGGCTGAATGGATCAGAGGGGATTGCAAATTGCATTGTTAAGATGACTAAACTTATGCATTCACAACCTGAAAGCTTCATCTCTCTGTTGCAGATATTTATGTTGTGAGACTCTAAGAAAGCAACGAATGGATCAGAGGAGATTGCAAATTGCATTGTTATGGTGACTGAACTTATGCATAGGGGGTAGTGTAAAGTCTTGAAATGTATTCATTGTAATTAATGCCTTTGTGTGTTTGCATGTTTGTGTATGTATGTGTGTGTGTTTGTGCATGCAAATGTTTACATGTATGTGTATGTGTGTATGTATGAGCATTTATGTGTGTGTTTGTATTAGACTATTAAAAATAACCAGGAAATGCTGAGTTAAGATTTTCCATTCCTTCATTTTCCAGCGCAAAGGCTATCCATACTGCAACAAATGCTACCAGGCCTTATTTGGTCCACAGATGTTTGGTTATGGATCAAATGTCTTTTCACAAGCCAACTATCGGAGGAATCAAACAGTTTCCATTAAAGATCACACAACAAATGAGATACCAACATTACAGAAGAGGTAGGTCTTCTTTGTTTGATACCATAGAACTCTAAGACTTTGGAATTCAATTGTTTGGAATTTCCATTAGATTGGTCTTTTAACAATTTGGACTCATCCATTACTTTGGGCTGAGTAAAAAGTAAAGGTTCATTATTGACTATTGGTAATCTAATTTAGTATGTACATACTCTTTATTACACTATCAATCGTTATTAGTGATACTGGGGGATGTAAACTAGTCTGGTTAATAAGTTATAGATTCCCAATGTTTTAATTGTAAATACATTATTTCATAACTGTCACTTTTCTTTAGTTCAAATGTGCAATATTATTGACATTTTAATAATTATCTTAAGTCTATTAACTTAACAACAATAAATAATGAATCTAAATTTATCACTGACCCATTAATTTAGAATCCTTCAATTCCTTGGACTCAAAGTCCAAACCATTGGAGTTCTACTATGTAAATGCAATACAGAAAGCTACTGTAAAAATTATTAAGGAAACAAAACTCAAATAAGACCATGTAAATGATTGATATAGACAAAATGTTTTGGCTATAGTTTTTTTTTCAACAATTATATTTGTTTGTTGGTTAGAGCTTCATTCTATGTCATTAAAAAGAGTCAGCTAACTAAAATTTTAATAAAAAAAATTAAGTTAAATTCTAATCTAAACAAACATTCTAGTAGTATTAACTCCTACTAAAAGAGTAAAAACTAGCTAATATATTTACACTCAGACTGAGGACTATTTCGCTATTGTTAGACATTATTTTTCTATTATTCCAACCAATTGAGAATTTACTTTATAAAACGTTCTTATGTAAATCTTTTAAATATGCTACCATTTTATATCTGCTAAGTATTATTTAATATTGTTACTCATTTCTTATCTAAACTTGTGAGCTAATTTTTTTTAATTATTTCTATTATCCAGACTATTCAGACTTCTATTCTCATATTTATTAGGAGCCTTCATAAAACTTGGAATCAAACTCTTTATTCAAACATTAACTCTTACTGTGTCGGTATATATTAAGTATTGTCAGCTGTTTCTGCCTGAAGTCAGGATTGAACCTGCACTTTTCAGATGAATGTCACTTAATGCTTATTTAAACTAATATCTATTATACTATTACACCACTTGTCCTTGGTTCACAGTTCTCAGAAAGATCCAGAGTTTGCCATGAAGATTCCCAAGTTCAAGTAATTCCTAAAAACTAAAGGGCACATTAGCCGAAACATTGTAAATGTAACAATAGAAATAAGAATAAAAGTCTGAATAATTTTGATAATATTAATAAGAATGTTACTCCTTTAAATCTAGGAGTGCAATTTTGATGGATAAATGTCTGCAAGGAAGTAAAACATTTCCTACTTTATAAATATTCATTTTTTTCATTTTATGATTCACTATTTGTTTTCTATGACACAGCAATCCATTTTTTATACTTGAAATTCTTTTACAGCATTGCTAACAGTCAGTGGTGTTTTTTTGGGCAGCATACTCATCTTTGTTTTACTTACACCCCTCTGAAGTATATTTTAGCGTCTACACTGCATCCTTATATATATATATATATATAGCATTATATATAGCATTGCCAACAGTCAGAGGTGGTTTTTGGAGCAGCCTACTCATCTTTGTTTTACTTACACCCCTCTGAAGTATTAATTGAGTGTCTACACTGCATTGGGGAAAGCCACTTAAGACAGTAGTTAGGCGATTGGACTCTGGATTTGCAGTGTGTATATTCGAATCCTGGTTGTTCCGCCATGTTCACATTTGGACTAATACTCTTGGGAAAGGTTTGAATCCCCATTTTCTCTCCAGCTGTGAATTAAATAGTCCCATAATATTGTAAAGATAGCCTATCCTCTACCAATATGGATAATTCGAGTTGCTATAGATAAAGATTAACAGACGGAAGTGGGTCTGTATGTAAATTTATCTCTGATCTTCAGAATTATTTCAATCCTCTTACTACTCACCAAAAATAACTTTATTTTATCTATTTTTTTCTAAGCTATTAGCCAATAACATAGGACCCACACCATACTATGCCTGATAATTTCTATTAGTCTGATTTTTGTTCACATATTATACTAGAAAGTGGAATAAATATTCACTGCATTTCAGTCTATTATTATTTGGCCTATTATTATTTAAGCTGTTATAATTTGGCCTATTATTATCTGGCCTATTATTCGGCATATTATTATTTAGCCTGTTATAATTTGGCCTATTTTTTTTTTTGGCTTATTATTATTAGACCTATTATTCTTTAGCTTATTGTTTAGCCTGTTATAATTTGGCCTATTATTATTTACCCTGTTATTATTTGGCCTATTATTATTTACCCTGTTATTATGTAGCTTATTATTATTTGGTCTATTATTATTTAACCTGTTATTATTTAGCCTATTATTGTTCAGGTCTTGAAGAAGGCTTGAGGAAAATAATAATAGACCAAATCATAGTGAATTTAAAAATCATAAAGATGAGGACTACAGTCCACATATTAGATATTGTTTGGAAATTTGTTGTCATGCCTAATGAAGGTTATCCCAAGTGACCTGTGTACTGGAGAAAGTTGAAGGAAAAAAATAATACAACAAAAGGGACAAGTAATTGATCTATAAAAAAACAAGAAGAAAACAGCTTAAGAACAAGAATACAAAATTTATTTTAAAAAAGGTTGAGGTAAAAAGTAGAGCCAGTTTTATGTTCACCAAATGAAGACTTTGTCCCATTAGCAAGATTGAATAATCTCCAGTAACAATACTTATTAGTGAGAGTGAAAGAAAGAGTAAAGAAAAAGAAAGATAGATTTCTAGAAGAACTTACTGTTCTCAATATTATAATGCATTTTGACATAGAAATACTTTTTTAGTTGTGTCAAATAATAGGTTCAAAGAAGTTTTTTCCCTTGATCTGTAAATATATTTTCTTTTGTAGAAAAATCAATTCCTATTCCGTACTGTTTTGCCAGGTAGAAAAAAATTAGATTTTATACATTCATTTACACTCCCTTGATAATTTTTTGTAATTCATCTTTTCAATAGCTTGGTCAAAACACCTCATGCTAGATGTAATATTTTCTAGAATTAAGGTTAACTTTTAACTGTAAAACACCCCGAAATAAACCATTATAAACAGAACAACAAAGATGAGGATTCTAAACAAAAAAACACTAATAATTTGATTTTTTCCACTTTAGGTATGATTTTTTGTATTTGATGTTTTTCTGTTTTAAAAGTAAGCCACTTTCTTTTATTTTATTGGTGGCTTTCTTTTCACTAGCCAACGCAGTGTCAAGGAGTCCATTCAGCTTTGGGACAGGTTGGTTTTCATGAACGTTTTCTCTCAATTTCATTTCAACAAGGTGAGCAGTAAATGAAGCTAAATTAAAGTTTTAAATTTGACTTGCTACTATTAGTTATCTCCCTTTATTCTTATCCTGAAAAAGTGTCTGGTTCATACAAGTGAATCTCATTTATTCAAAATCTAATTCCAATGAAAAATAATCATAGTAAAGACTTATTTACTGTCAGTTTAATCAAAATCCAAACAAGAGAACATAATCGAAAAGTAACTTTTATTGTTGAATAGGCAATTTTAAAATTCTGCATCAGTATAACATCATTGTATCTACCTATATTTATGCGTGTTGTGTTTTTCAATTAATTGATTAATTCACATGTAATTAAATAAAATAGTGATAATTAGCATGTAGGATTATAGATTTTTGTTTAATGACATAAATGGCAAGCTTAATGTTTAAGAAATATTTGTGTAAATTCATCAGATTGATTTTAAACAATTAAACATTTTTAATCAATTATTTGACTTTGGATAAAATAAAATTGAAGTAGAAGAATGGATAAATAATTGAAAGATTTAAGGATTCATTTTCCATGGTTATAATTAATATACATACATTCTTACAATAATTAATATTCATATATATTAAACAGAAAGTTAGGATAAAATTTAGAATTAATTAAATGTGTTGGGGTCGCCAATATATGGGCAAATTCGTATTCTTCCGCCAACAATAAACGAAAAAGAAATATGCTACAAATAATTTAAAATAAACTTTTGTATATTTTAGTAAAAACAAAAAATCATTTTCTCATAGAAAAATGTAGTAGTCTGTATATAGATGTTGATAGAGAGAAAGAAAGGGATTGAAAGTGTGAGAGAGAAAAAAAGAGAATAATGTTTTGTAAGAGAGAGTCAATCAATGTTCATTGATGTGTGGTGGTCTGTCGTGCGGACTACTGCTGACTGCCAGGCTGAGAAGGACTGGCGCAGCCGAGTGTTCGTTCTTCTCTCTCCGCCTATCTGTGTCTCTCTCTGAGGAAAAAAGTTGATTTTTACTTCTTTTATTGATTTCGGTTTACTCCCAGATTTGAGGAAATATGTTTTTTCCTTCTCGTGTTCTGATTGGTCAAAGAAGAGCTTACAACTATTTCCACATTTTTAATCAGAGGCCTAGTTTTTGACATCAAAGATTTTGTTAGGAGTAAATGCAGAAATGGATTATTTTGAGATACAAGTGGTTGAATTAGTTTTTGCTGTGTGTGTAGTTTAGAAAATAAAATAAGAAACAGCACAGATGAAAGATAAAACTTTAAAAATAATTATTCCTAGAATATTTTTTTACACATCTCATATGTATGATCTTGGTTGAGCACAAACCCAAGTTAGACACAAGACCAGTTTTACATTCTCATTATATCTCAGGGCTTTTTTTAATTAGTGTGGCCCTTCACCTAGATAATATATCTACTTGGTTGAGCACAAACCCAAGTTAAGCACAAGGCCAATTTTGCATTGCTCATTATATTCCTGGGCTTTTTGGAATATGTTGCCCTTCACCACATTCAGCTAAAGGGTCTCATCTACCTGGGATTTTGGAATGAGTGTTATCCTTACACCTTGACGATTTACTCTCCTGAGTTCATGACCTTTATCTGCCTGGGGCAGAAGAAAGTGATTGTAATGATTTTGATTCCAGAGTCCAAACATTTATGCCACTGCACCACTTATGCTGCCCTTTTGCCATTTTAAATATAATAGACAAAATTATGAAAAAAATCCTTGGATATAAAAGTTACCTTTCTTTCACATTTTGGATTTTGATTAATAAAAATTGCTCAAACCAATTTTTAACACCAGTTTTCAAATAAGTGAAATTTATTACTATGATCCATTCCATTTATTTTAATTGATGCTTTTTTTGCTATAAATATAATTGAGCTTTTATGGAAATTGAATGTTGTTGCCTTTACACTTTCTTTTATTTTAGTTTATATTTTACAATCATTTCATCAATTAATGAATCCATTTTTTTAAATCACTCCAAAAATTCTATTCAAACAAATCACTGAAAAATTAATGCTACACAAATATTTAATAAAACATACAATTAAGATTGTTTTTATGGTTCCGAATTTATAAGATTTGATAATTCATATATTTATTATGCAGACTATAGTCCTCATCTTATCTTCACATTTGTTAAGTTTACTATCCTTGAGATGAGACTTGATAATTGTATATTAATTATGCAAGTCCTCGTCTTTACATTTATTAAATTTACAGTTTTTTGGTGTCCTTCAGATGAAGCTTGATAATTTGTATATTAATTATGCAGACTATAGCTCTCATCTGTATGTCTGTTAAATTTACAACTTTCTCATCTGTAAGTTCATTAAATTTACAACTCTAGTCAGGATCAAATCTGCACACTGATTTTTTTTGTGTTATCAATCACTATTATGATTGACAACAACAAAAAAACAGTTGTGGCCCTGACTATATACAGAAAAGCTGTATCCCCTGAAGAATACCAAAAGATTAATAGTCTGAAATGTTGTAAATTTAACAAATATAAAGATGAGGATTATAGTCTACAGGATAACTATACTAATGATTCTACATTCAAAACAAAAGCAGGGGTGAACTTAGTTCCAAATAAAAATTCAATCATATTTTTGACAGAAATGTATTATTATCTAAAATTGACATAGAAATGAAATTTGGTGAAGAGAAAGAGACATCTTTGATTAGCAGTCATCATCATCATCTCCATCATCATCATCATCACCATCATCATCATTATTGTTCTTTGGTGTTTCCTCCTGTCAAGCTGAAAATAATAACTATACTAAAATGATTGATAACCCCAAAAAATGTTAGATAAATATTTCAAAGTGAAAAAAACAAACTTTTTTTTGAAAATTTGCTTTTTATGTCATGCAGCTTTGCATGTTAATATGTCTTTTGTTGCTAGGCAACAAAACTTGAGAATGAAAAAAATGGCTTTAGCGTTGGAGATGTAATTTTTGTAAATTCAACTTGAACTTTGTGATTTTTGTTAATTCAACTTTGCAAAATATTGAGCTAGAAAAAAATTTCGCACCCCCAAGATGGGTAATAAAATATTATCTTTCATTTGAGGCTACAATCAAGGCCATAGAGTGTCGCGTTTAGGAGGAGATGTGTCTGTCAGCTCAACCAATCAACTTTTCCACTTTTTGGTTTTGTTGTATGAAAAATCCAAAGTTCTATGCACAAGTTTTGATTTTATCATTTATTTGTCAAGAAATATTTTTAAAATAAAAGAAAGCAAATTTTTTATTTTCCATTTTCCTTTAAAAAAACCTCTTTTTCACTTTAGCTTCATTTCTTGTTCATTTTTGGTTTTCTCCTTTCAAAACTGATTAATGCTCTGACATTCATGTTCTTATGATTGCCAATCCGGGGTTGACTGAGAGTGTTATGGGCCTTGAGGCATAAGATACAATGGACCCTCTCCCTCATTTTTTCCAGTTAAATACCACATGTAGAAGCTGTGCAGCAAGTGATCTGTGCATATTGGTTTAACTATGTCCAGAAGTCAGCTACAGCCATTAGGCACACATTATGATGTGCAGGCAAAGCAGAGTAACCAAAGTCAGAAGTCATGTATTAGAGTGTGTAACAAGGACATCTTTAATCATTTTATTGGCAGCCATGCAAGAGGGCCCCTTTACAGTGTTGGGCCCTTGAACATGGTCCAATTGACCGATGGCTCAGTCCGCCCCTATTGTCAATTATTGTCCAACTTCTGCAGTTTTGTTTGGTAATCAGTTATGCTTGTTATGTGAATTCCTTCCTATTAGTATTATGAATATTTTTAGTATTATTAAAACTATTAATACTACTGCTACTATTGTTATTATTATATAATTTATCTGTGTTTTTTTTTCTTTTTTTTTCAACTGATGAATTTTTCTGTTGCACTGAATCATTTTTGTTCAGTTTAAATCTTGCCTATTTCTAAGCATGTTTCTGAAGATAAAAACTCAATAAAAAGCATGTCATAGGACATCAATCAATAAAACAGTAAATTTGCTCATGTTGACCAACTAATCACTCACCTTGAACAAAACATTCACCTTTCTAAAAGTGATTTTTAGGAGTATTTAGGTCTGTTTTGAACGAATATCACATTTAGAATTGTCTCTGACAAATAGATTTTTTGGTATTAAGACCTTTATTATCCACTTTTTTATCTAATGGTTTTTAATGGCGGCCATTTCTGTTTTTTTATAGTTTAGATGGGAAAAAGAAGGGATTTTTTATCTCACTTCCTTTTTCCAAAAAATGGCCACCACTGAAAACCATTAAATAATACAGTGGATAATAAAGGTCTTGATACCATAAAAACTATTTATTAGTGACAATTTAAAATGTGATGTTCTTTTAAAGCAGACTTGAATACCCATAAAAATCACTTTTAGAAAGGTAAGTGTTTAGTTAGTGAACATGTGAAAATTGACCAATAAAACAATTACAAAAATATATCATGAATCAAATTTTAAAAATCTATTGTAAAGGTAAGATTTAAGAAAGAAAAAACTTAACTACTGTACAAAAAAACAACTTTCATTTGATTATGAGTATCTTTTATGAATGGAGAAAAATATTTAAATTTCATTTAATGAATTTAAAAAAATGGTTTTTTAAATCTTTAGTTACTAAATTTTCTGATTTAATCTTTAAATTAATTATAATATGTTGTAATTAATTACAATATGCTACTGCTTTTGATTTGAGGCTGCAAATTGGTTTGAAATATTTAAAGTAGAACAAAAATTATGGAGAAAAAATGAAATTCTCTTTTTTGTTTGAATATCATTCAACCACGGTAGTGGTTGAATATATGCTTAAGTCCGACATTTGAATGAATCGAGACACATTCAAA
>JAYKTE010105131.1:0-13731 GCA_036873565.1 Xipholeptos notoides
AAGGGAAAGAAAGGCCAGACAAGTGGACAGTTAGTCACTTAAGATTAAAACAGTCAAAGCGTTAATCCTCGAAATAGAAACTCTCGAATTGCATAGTCAGTATTAGATTTCCATTTGTGGCTTGGTGTTAAAATAATGTTAACATAAAGTTGTTAAATTTTAAAAACAAGTTTTGTTGTCTGTTCATACTATGAATTTATTCCATTTCCAGAAGCCATAAAAAGGCTGTGTTGTCATCAGAAAAATAAATCACTTTATGGCCTGTAAAAGTGATGGGCATAATTTTTTTTAAAATTGTCTATAAAAATCATAAAAAATATTTTCAGCAATTTTTCCCAAGCAAAATTTGGTTGCATTAATTTAATTCGCTATTTCACTCATAATACACAAATTAGATACTGAAATTTTGGCTAGCTTGGTCCTAAAATCCAACCAATTAGAATTATTTTTTTTTATTTATTGGGACAATATTTACTCCCTCCAATGATGATTTTATTAAGGCTTGTGCTGTTGTTATTAGATTCTCATATAAGTGTGACAACTTCGTTGTCAGGTAATTCCTAATTAATTAGTAGAATTTAGGGAGAGTTAAGGTTAACTGGAATTAGATATTATATGTAAAAATCTAATAGAATAAAGGAAAATCCACCATTATTATTATTACTGAGTGGATTTTGCCTGGGGAATTTGGGTGGTCCAGTATAGACGAGTTAAGTGCTTTTAGCCCAAAGTTAAGTGTCCATTGGCACCAGACATGTTAGAGGGAATCATTCTCAACCATATCAAGATTTTAGGGGTGGTCAGACCTTATTTCTATATTGAAATTAGGGGGCAGGGACAAAAATCCCCAGAAGTTATAAAATGAGTAGAGCAAAAAGTTAGAGGGACTTCAGATTTTGAATTTCACAGGGGTCTGTAGCCTGTGGTTTCCAGCCTGGGGCCACAGCCCCCCCCCCCCCCAGGCCATTTGGCCTGGGTTAAACCAGAAATGAATTATTAAGTCCAACACTTGGGACGAAAACAATTGCCTGTTGCCATCTCTCTCCACAAGCGTGCAGACAGCAATACGGAATAAATCAACCATCATCGTTTCATTTAACCACTGTCGTCTGTTTTGTTTGTTTTCTTCTTGCATGCATATCAGTGCATGCATCCGACTTAGATCGTGTGACAAATGGGTAGAGCGATCGCACTGGACGATATACGGCCAATTTATAGAAGTGCATGAAGATGCGCACGGGCTCCCCGTTATGTCATATAAGTGCAACATCTACATTATGAAAAAAATAGTATGACATTCAGGAGAGTATTGGCATATTTTGCTTATTTGTTTTCTTCCACCCTAAATGTATGTCACAGAATGAAAAATCTATAATGATATACACCTTTAGGCCAACATCCTTAAACTATTATAGCACAAAAAAGAAATGTAAGAGAATGATTAGAAAAAATGTACAAAAAGTCTACAAAAAAAAAAGAGAAATCAAGCTAAATATTGATAATGACATAGACAAATTTGTTAAACATATAATATACAAAATCAATGCTTATTATTTGAGGATATTTTTTTCTTTATCTACAATCAAAATTATTTTTCTTTGACAAGAAAGTTTATTTAATCATATTTATTGTGTCATGCTCTGAAGAGTAAAGGCTAAAATCTGTAAACTGTCAGATCGTCTTCATTATTATCTTAAAATTTTGATACTCTACTGACTGACGTCTTTTGAATAAACTCTTGCATAATGTTTGTTTTATTTCATTACCATGGGAAAATACAAATATTAGGCAAGAATTTATCTTTTTTTTCAACCTAGTATTTCTACAATAAATTAGATCCCCTTTATAGGAATTAAAACTGTTTGTGACCATAAATGTTGGTGCTAAATCAATAGAAATTTATATGCTTTCAAATCAAAGTTTGATGATTATCTATATGAAGGGGAAAAGGAGAACAGAATAAAACAGTTGGAAGCCCAAAGAAGTGGTTTCTTTATTATTATTATTTTTGGACTACTTCACAATTCACAAGGGGATGATTGGAATGAATACAATAGAAAACAAAAATCTTACGATTGACTGGCCATTATTCTTTTGCGTAAAAAGCCACCTTCAGGGAAAAGGACCAACCATTTTCGAGGTAATTTGTGGAATGTAGCTTTGAGATGAGCACGGAGATCATGTAATGTCTGATCACGAGAATCTTTTCCCTGTTAGAAAAAGAAGAAAATAAAATTATTAAAATCTGAATGTTTATAGATTTTGGATAGATTAATATCTACAAGACAAATGGTATTACTTAGATTTTTCAGACTTTTGACCTCATCTCTATCGCTATATACATGATTCTTTGTATTTCTGAGATGAAACTTGATAATTAGAATCATTTGGATATTTGTAGATATATAGATATTTCTTATAATACACCAAAGTTAAGCAACGTTGAACCTGGTTAGTACTTTAATAGCTGCATACCAGATACCGTATCTTGTGCTGGGACATGGAAATACCTAGGTTGGTATCGGGGGGCGTGATTAAACCACTGAGTAGGTGCACCCTCAGCCTTTGGTAAGACAGGCATCTAGAAGGAAGACTCTGAAGCAAAACCCGAGGTCTGTTGTTCATGTGGTCTGTGGCATACCTTGCACCAACTGTGTGCTATCGGCAGTTCCAAGAAGTGTGGATGGTCCTACACAAGCCTTCACCACTATAAATACATCTCTGTGTAACCTGTCTGACAACCATACATGGTCTAATGACGCCCATATGTCGAAATCGAGGTGAAAGAGGATATCCATATTATACAAAATTTCTTTATTTATCTAAAAATTTTGAAAATGAGATTTGATTGTTAGAATTATTTCAATTAATTAAACTTTTATCATCATCTTTGTTACTATATATACAATGTTTTGGTTGATGTGCTCTTTGGCCATCTTCATGTGTCCCAGTTATGAATCTCCACTTTTCCTCCAGCAATGGAGTGCACATCATGATATTCAAAAATATACGTGTGGACAAAAGAACATTTATTAAAAAATGATTGTTCTTAGCATTAAATGACCTAAAAAGGTTCATATGTCGTAATACAAACAAAAAAATGTCAAAAACATCATGTGTCTCATGTTGAATTAAGGAGCTTTCATATAATTTTGAACCAAAGCTTTTATTTAATCCACGAGGGTAAATTTTTAGTATATGTTAAATATTCTTTATTACTTCTGCTTGTATTTAGGATTGAACCAATAGCCTCTAGATGACTGTCAATTAGAACTTATATAAACCAAAGGCTTTACTGAGTGAGCAATATACCTTTGCAGACAAGATAAGATTTTTTTTAGAAAAGTGTTTTTATTTGATTTTCTGTAAATCATTAGCCAAATAAGAATATTTATATCCTCTATTAGAAATTGGATACTCTTTCAAAAAACTAGAGTTACATTTTTGGAGTTCAAATGGAATTGTAAGTCTATCTGATTATAGTCTCCTCTTTCATGGCATTCCATTTACTCACTCTCTTTCTGATCAGACAGACTTAAATCAAGAGAATCAGAAAATACCTCACCTGTCTAATATTCACAGTAAAGATAAACAATGAAGAATTATCCAATATCAGTTATTTACTACTTTTAGTAGTAAATAGAAAATAAAAAAACATATAAATTACTCATCAGCAACTTACATCATGCTACCCCGGTTCCCAGATTCTGTTGGTTGATACATTAAGAAAGGACAATTTCTTATCTCTACCCAGTTTGGGTAGAAGTTACACAAACGAAGAGGAAATAGATGGAAGATGATCATTCTTGACTTAATGACAGCAACCAACAGTGAATTCTGCTCCCTGGGCTTGTACAAGGGAACAGACATGCAAAAGTCTACCACATATTTGATGAATAATTGGATAATAAGATCCTTATTGTGTAATTATTACATATTACATTTGTTACATGAAGGGTGTAATAAAAACAGATAATTTTAAAAAATAAAAACAGATAATTTATTTGTTTATATTATAACAACAAAATACCCTGTTAAAACAAAAGTTTACAAGGCTAGTTAGATAACCGAGAATAAGGCAACCAAGAACTGCTTAGAACCCAGGGAGATCGTGTTACGAGCAAAGAGAAGATACGGTCAATGTAAGCATAGCCTGGAGATAAGTTTTTAAATGGCTATTATAAGGTAAATCCAAACAAAAATAATAAAAATAATTTTTGGTCAGAGATAAAATTCAAAAGATTATTTATTTACCCAATAGTTCTAGAAGGTTTCTTCACAGATCTTTGATGAATTGCTGTGGCTTTGTGTGTAGATATTCTAAAACATTACAGAATATTCTCAATTCTTCTAGAATGTTCTAGGATAACTTTTTTGGTTTTAAAACTATTTTGTGAAAGAACATTTTTGTGCATTCATAATTTAGAAACCCTTACTATAAATTTTAAACCTTTTTCATGATTTTTTAATAGTTTTTATAAAGAAAAGACTCCTTGTAACATAGTATTGAAATATATGATCTGAATTTGAGTGAAACCACTTCTACCTCATGTTCTCCCTAACCAATCAAATGACAATGTTAACATTTTCATTCCTATGAAATAAAGCCATTCCATTCCCAGATTTTTCAGTTGCAATTTCAATATGTTAAACTAACAGGGTTAAATTTAGTTTTTGAACCAAAAAAATACCTAGAGTGGAATTAATCATTTAGATTTAATATTTTTCTACTGGGTATTAAACCTTTGGCCAGAATTATTTCAGAATATTTTTGCCTTCATAATTATTAGGTTGGATAGAAAGTCATGTCGCATTTTAACCTGTCATTTTCTAGTTTGAAACAATAAATTAAAACATCACAATAATAACAGTAAAGATTAATTAACTAACTTTCAGATTCATTCAATAACCTTCTAAGGGTAACATTCCTGACCCCCACTCCCTCTAAAAATAATTTAGAATATCTAACGAAGATGAACATTAACTTGTGTTGGTAACTTACAGAAACAGAACACTATGCCAATGTATTGAATAAAAGGTAATTCAATGAAAATATCTAGAGACTTCTAAACAGTTCATTCTTAGCAAAGAAATCAAATCAATTAAAATTATAATGAATTTAAATGCTCACATTCCAAATGGTTTAGAAAAAGCAAGCATTTAAAGGAAGGTAGAAAAAGAGATAAGGAACAAAACCAAAAAATACACACAAGTAAAACAAAATAGCAGTTTTATCAAGGCATTCATAAAACCAAAGTCGTACAAGCTGTTATACTATTGTTAGTAAAGTGTAAGGTCAATTAGTTTGAAAGAATCAACTAAAACTTATGTAGGATTATATCAATACCTATTTGAACACAAATACTCAATCTATGGGTCTTAAAAATTAGATGTTCAACTGCTGATTCGCATTCATAATTTGACATTTGTTTAATGAATTGCTGATTCTTTTTTTTAGGTCGGGGTAGGGATCAATGCCATAACTCCAGTTGAATTGTATACTTGTCATTCTATTGTTGATAGGTTGTTCTACCAACTAATTGGATGATTTATTGGGATCAGAAAGCAAATACCTTCCTCGTTATTAGCTAAAAGATAAATGCAACAAGGCAACTGAAATCGGAACTTGCATGTTACGATTGTTGAGTCCAAGTAATTAGTTGCTGCTACCACAGGGAATTCTTCTCAGAATAACTATTTCTCATTTAGATTATTTTCTTTGGGTTCAATAGTTTGGATCATTACAATAATTACAGAGTTGATAAAACAAAGTTCTTCATTTCAGTGAACTTTTTTCAATTTGAACCATTTTTCATTTCTTTCAAATTAATAATTATTTATATTTTACTCCATTTTGTAACCTGATGAAAATGAATTCAAATATAAACTCTTAAATAAAAAGATGAACTACTGAACTGCTTTCTGTTGCCTTTCCCACTTTTTGTTAACCAAGATGTATATTTAATGCAAACTCTTTTTTTTTTTTTTTTTTGCAACCTCATTTCATTGAACTTCATTAGAATATCTGTATATCCATTTTTTTCAGACTGATGTCTTCATCTATAGTTATTGTTTTCACCATGATTTAGCCAACTAATACTCTGGTCTTGTCAAGGTGTATTAACTGTAACCGGATAAGAATGTTGAGTCTTGGAAATGTATCATGAGTAATTAATGCCTTGAGTAGGATTGAAATGTGGTGAAAACAAACTATAAAGATGAAGACAACAGTAAAAAAAAAAAAAATGGATACACAGATAATGAAGCCTCATCTAAAAGGATTCAAAAAAGACATTCACTAGAATATTTTAAAGTTTAGTTTCATCTTGCTCATTCAAATGCAACTAATATGAAAAGTTAATTTAGAAAAAATAAAGCCTGATTATTCCAATTTGATTTAAAGCAAAAAAACTTACTTGACACGTTTTTTTGTGCTTAGCAAATGTGTTTGTGATTCTCCTGCAAAATTATTTAATGAATAGAAACTAGAGCACCTCATATATATATATATATATATATATACACACTAGTATTGGGACGATTCCTAATTTTTTTCCCATACCAATTCCAAGAAAATGTTGATTAAAAATTCCAATACCAAGTATGATTCTGATTCCGATTCTTTAGTTACGTAGGTTCTACTTGTATGTGCTCAGCAACTCAACCCCACATATTGGAAACGTGATTATTGCCTTTTGATTAATGAAGGGTTTATTTAATATTTCTATAGTTCAGAGGAGATACAGGTTTGGGGATGGGGTTGTTTTTTTTGTTTTTTTTTCTTCCAAAATTTATTGGAAGTTAATGAAAATTAAAATTTTCTTATTTAAAACTTGTAAAAAAATGTATGAAAATGTGTGAGATATTAACTTCTTAAGAGAATTATTACATCTTTTAATAGAATATTTACGACAAAATGTTAAGAAATAGCCTTTTTTTTGGCTTTTTTTTATTTTGAAAAGATTCGTTCTGTAGATCGCCATTTATTAAAGAATTCATTTAAACAAATAATTTTTACACAAGATTTTTTCTTAACCCTTACTCTTTATTTTGCACTAAAGACCTTTATTGTTTTCATTCATTTTTATAATTTTTAACACAAGTTAACTATAGGTGTCCGAAAATAGTGATTTCCGTGGGGACAACTTGATTCGTTCCCATTTTTTTTTATATGGGGGATCGATTAGAGTGTTAAAAGTGTGACCAGCCCCTAAAAATCTTTAAATAATGATTTTTCTTCTACATTAATTCACTAATAGAAGAATGTCGGTAAAAAAAAAAAAAAAAAATCACTCGCAAATGAGTGATTTACTTGCAATGTACCAGCGATAGCATCTATGTAGGTGACGGGACGGAATAAGGAAACTCATTAAGATTATCTTTGAAGTAATTAATAAACTTCTAAAAATAAAGTCATAAAAAGTTCTAAGACATTTTTATCATACATTTCTGAAAGTATCTCATTTCAAAAAAAAAAAAAATAGAAGTATTGTTACAGTACAAAACGTAAAAATTTAAGAGAATCGTAATGAAAGAATCGTAAATCTAAGGTATGAGATTCCGATTCCTCCAAAAATACATGATTCTTACAATTAACGATTCCGAGGAATCGTCCCATCACTAATACACACACACACACCAATTGTGCTGCATGTCAATTATTCATATCTATCAAACAACCCAGATGCTGAAGAGGGCAAATCTTCTGTTCTAAAGCAGTTTTCAAAATTCAAAGCTTATCAATTTCAGACCTAATGATAAGCTTAGCAGGGGTGGAACCTTCAAAAAGAGATTGATAAGGTTTTGAAGATAAAAATCAAAGAAATACTAAATACCAACTTCAGACGTCACACAAGAGTTAGACATACCAAAAAGTACAATTTATGAACAATTACTGCTTTTATTTAGATACACATGCTGCTACAATGTTTGGCTCTATCATAAATTAAAACAAAACATGCTCAAAAACTTCCATACAACCTAATAGTTTTGCAACTAACTACAAGCCATTTTTTTTTTCTTTTTCTGCATTAAGAGCAATAAACAAACCTGTCTGATGAAGAAGTCTCCCCGAAGGTAGGAAACAAGGCCAAAATGGGTGTATTTGAAGGTACTGTCAATGATCCACATCACCTGCTTGGCTAACTTCACTTTACTGTGCATCACATTCATCAAGGCAGGAACGTCTGCTGTTGACTGATGGTTGGCAATTAACAACACTCCTTCATCAAGTATAGTGTTAATATCATCTCCTGTCTCCACAACTGGTTCATACAACAGTATCAATGAAACAAGGTAAAAAGAAACAGAGTAGGTTAGTCAAAGGAGAAAAAGGAAACAAAAAGGGATCATGTAGCAAGGATGATATGGTAGGTCAAGTCAAAAAGTATGATTTGTTTGAAATGGAAGATGGGAGTTAGTTTTTAAGAGCAAGGTTAAAACCAACCATTTAGGCCGAGGAGTTTCAAATATAGCATCACTTGTTTGTATTAGATGATTGATTAGTTAAATAAAGTACAACTTATTGTGGCAGTTTAAATCAGTGGCTTCCAACTGAGATCTACATGGACCCAAGGCATCCATGTAAAATTCAGGGGATCCATATTGATTTTTATAATTTCCAAACTAGGATCTTTTTAGTCACAAACAAAAATGGCCGTACACTCACCAAAAAGAATGGAATAAGATTAATCAGGCAGAATGATTTTAGACCAACTTAGACAAGACACTTGTTGAAATGACAAAGAGGGAACTTGAAACTAGAGCAAGACAAACTGTAGTTGAAGATAAGAATCTACACAATAATTGTTTCTTTTGTTTATCATGTAACACTATTGTCAAAACCAGGGGATCAAAGACATTTTTTAGAGAACAGTGTATTCAATTGTTCAACTTTCTTCCCTACTTCTTAGATATCTGATCTTCTTGAGCTTTAATTTTTACACTAAATATTTTTAGATATCCATTCTTGAGAAACTCAATACATTGATCAGTAAAAATTGCATTCAATGGGCATGGATCCTTTAAATGATCTATAATTAAAATCCACTACACTCATTCCAAAAGATAAACATTGCAACAAACTCAAACATGACCCTTTAGAAGATATTTACATCTTTATTATGTAGACTATAGTCCACATCTTTGCATTCTTCAGTTTTTCTTTTCATGGTCAGGATGTTAAGTGTGGCCATATATTCTTAGTAATTACTTCCTTTGTATAGGATTGAAACTAACTTAAAACTGAAGAAACTCAACAACTCTACCTATTATGTCATGGGTTAGAAGGGGGCGAAATCATGGGTGAATTTTGGGAAATTCTAAACCTATTGTTATCTCTAGCCTATTGTATTTCTACTTAATGTTTCTTTTTACCTATCCTTAGTTGAAATTACTACTATTATCAACTTATTACTGTATTATATGTGTAAATACCTATATTCTTTAATGCTTGGACCTAGCTTTATTATTAGTTCCCATATAGTATCTATATATTGGTTTCCATGTAGTATCTCAGGGCTCTGCATTTGCAAGTGATATATCCAACTGGCGACTAAAAATAATAAAACACTTATTTTTTGGGACTGTTTTTTTCACCGACAATCTTTCAAATATTGAGTGAAAAAATATCCTTTCAATTTTTATTTCTTTTTTAATTAACGGAGCAAAGTCAAATTATTTAAACAATGAAAAGTTTAATAGAATAGAAAATAGAAATAGTACAATATACTTTATTTTTTAAACAAGGCTGTTTAAAACAAGTCTAAAGAAATTCAACAAATTTTTATGTAGAAGTAGTTTAAAGTGAAATGAATTATAGTGTCTTAAACAGTAAGTTTTTAATTATTAGTTTATTCATAATATTAGAGTGAAATAATATTTCATGGGTTTGGCTAGTAACTTTTCTATTTGGCTAGTAAATGAAAATTTTTACTTGTCAAAAATCAACTAAAAGCAAATTTGTCTGTAGAGCCATGTATATATATATATAAATCAGGCTATTGACTACCTGCCTGTGCTAATCAATCTTAAAGCCAAGACAATGTCATTGATATTGAGCTCTCCTCATTTAGAAACATAGCATAAATTAAGTGACTTTAACCATGTATGATTTAAACCAATCCAGTCCTTTCATTGGTGTAGATTTTACTTTCAAGACAGATTTAGGTTAATGGACAATCGAAATAAATGCAATAGAAAAAAGTAAGTATTTCAGGTCAATTAAACAAAATGATGGGATGTGCTTAATAATCTCTTTTCTACATGTAAGAGTTAGCAATAATGACAAAAGCTAGTGAAATTAGTACAAAAAAACAATACAAAACAAATACTATCATGTTCTTTGGGACTTGGCTAAGTGTTACAAGCACACACCCGACCCAGAAGAAAAATGAAGCATCTAGCTGGAGTATTGTTGCTGTGGTGGCAGTGGTGGTAAGGGGGCTATTTCTCAACTTAATCGGCAAAGCTACTTTACCAACAATATGGCTTTCTTTCAAAAATACAATTTAATTGCTTTTATTTAAAGATTTTTTTTTCCCGTTAATTGTAGAGAGAAAACTAAATTTACTTGTAATTTAATTTAATTTAATCTTAATTGTCTCAGATATTGATATGATAGAGATTTAACCAAATATCATCAACTTTTATCTTAGAAGATGTGTTCCTTTTAAGATTATGTAACAATTGAGCTTTTCACTTAAAAAATTTTTTTTTTATAAATATACTTTTTTCCTATCACTAAATCACTTTAAAAGACAAATGTCTGTAGTTTTTAAAGATTAGATATCTGATCTTATTTTATGTAAAAAATTTTTAAATAAATTAAAGACTAGAATTAACTCAGGAGAAGATAAGACTTAATTGAAAGAATAGCTAAAAAAACACAAGTAAAATTCAAACGTTGAAATTTCATCAAAATTTCCACTTTTTACCTGAAGAGAGTCATACTTGTAGCAAACCAAATAATGTATATATAACATATAAAAATCAATATCAACTAAACGTTCACGGCTTTTCTTATTTATCATTTTTAACTGATATGATATATATATATATATATATATATATATATATATATATCTACTTGGTTTTTGGAATCAGTGTTAGCCTTACACCTAGATGAGTCACTCTCCTGAGTTGACAAGCCTCATCTGCTAGAGACAGCTGAAAGTGAAGGCAATAGTTTTGACTGGGATTAGAACTTGTGTAATACGATTCCAGAGTCCAAGCTTTTACCAATGCTCCACCTTCACTGCCTATGTGTGTGTGTGCGGTATATATATATATATATATATATATATATCTATGTATTACACAAACACATATTGATGTACTAACATCTTTCAACTGCTACGTTTCATTTGACTTTGTAAAAAATAAATTAACTCAGCAAGACTATTATATGTAAAGTTATTAAAGTAGACAAATGAGATTTACATGACAGAAATTCTGTCAAGTAATTAATGGCAAATTATGTTTATTTCTATGAAAAATTTCATCAATTAATATGGTTGGAGCCATCATTATCATCATTATTAATAGATTTCGATGGGAGATTGGTGTATTCCTTGCCAGACGGTTTTAAGTGGTTTTACCTAAACTAAAATACCGTAATATAATTAAGGGGGTCAGAGGGTGGAGAAAGTGGATTGGTTGGGTGTTGGTTGGTTTCGTTGACTTTCGGAAGTAGTCAGGTGATCTCAGTGTCATTCCAAATGTGACATAACTGACTGTATAAAGGTGAATGCCAGGTCCTGGTTTACTGATTCTGACTTATAAGCAATAAAGTTTGATCAACCAAGATTTCTGTCTCTGTTATTGTTGAGGAATTGAATTTCAGCTTCTTCAACAGGGCATCAAACAGAGATGGAAAAAGAAGCACAACTCCCGCTGAACAGAAGGGACCAAAGGTGTGTAATGAACGCAACAAGGTAAGGCCCATTTGAGGGCGAGTAAAGGACTCCCCCAACCAGCATCACTGGCAGCAAGGACACCCTCAAGTGGAAGAGAAGAAGAACCTTGTCTGACCAGAGAAAGTTTTTAAGTACCAAAAAACTTTCACTTAGCTTCTATTATACACCCCACTCCCAGTACTTCAACACCTTTCGTAGAGCAATAAAAGTCCCCTCTTGTCCAAAAGAGCTACCTTATATCATTATAGTGTCTAGCGATGCCATCTGTTTACAACTGAGGAATTTCAGGCCAGTGTCAAGAAATTCAGAGTGGCCAAACTGATTTTCATATTTAAATTAGTGGGTGAGAATAAGAGATTGCCTGAACACACTTAAACCATAGTTGGGCCCATTTTGGAGTCTGCAGTTGTTTTTGGAGTTAGCTGTTGAAACTTGGAGTTTAGAGTTTCAAAGTGTAACAGAGAGTTCCCCAGCAATTGATGACAGAATAACTTTTTGTTGTTGTCTCTTTAAAAATTCTTTTAATGTAAGTTTTCAACACTGTTTAAAATCAGAAAAGGGGGTATCTTATAGAAACTTGGTCTTACATCCCTTTTCTGACCAAAATAGTGTTTTCTACACATTGTTTTGCAAAAAGTAGGAGTTTAAATTTATATCTTTTCTGGATTAATGCCTTTTTTGAAAATGCAGAGCAAAAATTATCTGATAAACATGAAAATAACAAATTTTGACTGACTTTCATTGTATTTCTGCAAATATTGATTTCAATTTTGTTGGTGACAGTGGAAAGTTTATTCTATGTCAGAATACATATCAGCGTTTTTCTGAAAAAAAAATCTCCATCTTAATATTTTTGTATATAATATTCTCTACTCCATATTTTTTATACATATATACTTACTTTTATATTGTCCTGTAATAAGCCAGGATCCAATAATGGCTAGCAAACCCGTGAAGAGGAATCCTTCGATTGTCCAAAAAAGTTGCCAGTGAAAGAATCTGATAGGAAATACAACTAATGTCCAGCCTAAATAGGGAGGAATGGCATACAAAGTGGTTAATACCATCCAGATAATTCGAAAGATGTGACCAACAATTCGAAATGGCAAAGGAAGAGTGGTGACATGAGGAAGAACATTGTAGACATCCAACATCTGAAAAACAAGAAAATTCTATTTCAATTTTCGGATCATAAAAACTTTTTTTTAAATCCCAAAAGAAAATGGTTGAATAGCTTGAGAGAGAGAGGGGGAGAGAGAATGAGAGAGATGAAGGGTCAATTTGAAGCAAAAATTCTCTATGTTAGTATTTTTGGAACTAAAATCTTATTTCTAATGGGGCGAGTAAAAGAAAAATTGCAAAGCAGATAAAAAACATTTTTTTTAAGGAGAGCAAATAGTTAAAAAGCATTAATTCTTTCAACAATTTCAATTCAGAAAGATATCTTCATTGTTTCAGGACAATTGGGAAGTAGTCTTACTCTTGAAAATTACTGTCAGAATCTAAGCAAAAGACCACAACATTCAGGAAGTACTAATATTGGATAGCTCTTTATTTAGTCATAAGTGGTCAGCATGTTTTTTTTTTCCATTTTGTAATAGTGAGTAGCAAGTGCGATCTTTTAGTAGAATAAAAAGTCAATGAAGATTATTTACTGGTTAACGGTTGAAAAATGACAAAATCTTTTTTGTAAAACTTAACCAGTGTTAACCTTAATATCATCATTCATAATCTTAAAGCACATTTGAAAGAGTAATCTTGCCTCAAAAAGCTGGCATTTCCTTTCCCCTGTCATATGCTACTCTATCTCCAGTTT
>JAYKTE010105242.1:0-13730 GCA_036873565.1 Xipholeptos notoides
AAAAATAACGTTAATCAAAAATGATTGTTCTAGGCATTAAATGACCTAAAATGGTTGATATGCCGTAAAACACAAACTCAAACTCTTTCTAGCTTTGGATCTGTAATCATAATTTTGTAATTCTGCTTATCGTTTCATTAAACAAACTTCAGTCTTACAAAGAGATGTAACAATATCATTGATACAAATATTGTCACTCATTCACTCTGTTATGGATAGTGGAAGTTTCCAACTTACCTTGTCATACTTGTAGGTTTCTGATAAGACAGTTGGACTTCGGAATCGTAGTACGCGAGTTCGAATCCCAGTTGCTCCCGTTGCGTTCATATTCGTACTAATACCGTTGGGAAAGGTATGAATCCCCACATTCCCTCCAGCAATGGGTCAAATAGTTTAATTTGTGTCATTAAAAAACTGTGTGCACAAAAACTAACGTTTACCAAAAATGATTGTTCTCGGCTTTAAATGACCTAAAATAAAATGGTTGATATGCCGTAAAACACAAACATATGTAGGTTTCTGGTAATATGAAATCATGAAGTGGCCAGTTTTAGGCAGAGAGGCTGAAATGACTTGGGTGATGAACATCTCTGTTAACTTCATTCTCTACATATTCATCTTCTATTATCCTTTGCCCTCAGACACCAGAGGACCAGAAAAATGAAGATGTGCCCCTCTCTAAGCTTTAGAAGAAGAAAGAACTTTCAAAGTAATAAAGCCCTTTCAATTTTTTTCCTCTGCCTTGATTGTGTTGCACTATGGGTCTTACAGGTGTGTCTGTAATCGATAGTACCTTACTTTAGGAAATTCTTTATTGGCGGACTATTGTTGTCCTCATCTTTAATTAGGTGTTATTACACAACGTTTCGGCCAAGTGTCCCTCTGGCCTTCGTCAGGTGGTAACCGTGACTTTGGATAGGAATTATGAGTCTTGAAACCGCCTCCTTCAGCAATCACTGCCATCCGTAGTTGTTATATAAATTATAAATTATAATATACCTCATCTCAATAAAAACTCCTAAGTTAGATTTTATACATAAATTAACAAAACAAAATAATCTAATCTAGTGTATATGCCTGTTTAAAATAACTAAAAATAAATAATTTTAAATTGGTCTTCTGTTTCAATTTTGATGAGCTGAAATTTAGCAGAAACATTGCCATATTTTTTTGATGATCCAATATTCTGCTCACATCATGGCATACAATTTTTGGTGAATTGAAATATTTCTGTCAAGAAAAAAGATTTCAGGAGTAAATAATTGTAATTTAATACTTTAAAGGTAAATATAGAACTTACTTGTGTCCCCTGGGGAACTTGCGGTCGCCCCACCCTTTTGTAGGGTTTGTAGAGGCCCTTAAGCATTGCCCTGCCTTCATTTAGTATTTTCAAGTTGGTTCATCTTGTTTCATGTGCCATTTTATTTAGTATAACTTGATCCCTAATAATAAGGAATTTTATAATAATCCAGTAACAGATCCAATTTGTATTGTAATGCAGCACTAATGATAATCCAGTAACAGATCCAATTTGTATTGTAAGGTAGCAGTAATGATAATCCAGTAACAGATCCAATTTGTATTGTAATGCAGCACTAATAATAATCCAGTAACAGATCCAATTGAATTGTAATTCAGCAGTAATAATAATCCAGTAACAGATCCAGCAGTGGCAGAGTGTAGTTATAATAATAATCCAATTAGTTGCTGTAATAAGTCCTCTAAGTTTTGAGTTTTAGCAAGTAATAATTGGTCAGTCCCCTGGGTGAGTTTAAATCAAGGCATTTTGTCCATTCTGCTCTGTGATTGGTCAATGTTCTATCTCTCTGCGTATTTAATGAATCAGTCGAATCTTTGCACTCATACCCATGCTTATTATGCTAAAAATATTTGCAACAGTTAAAATCTTGATTGATGTTGCAGCCTAAGTTGAACACACTACTCTGATCTTCGTCATTGATAAGTTCTGCATTCATCTGCCTGGCTGTCATCTCTCATGGAGGATTGACTTGATGATTGTGGCTTTCTATGTAATCAATCAATCACTCGAGCGAAAGAGCAAGCGAGCAAGCAATTCAGCTCCTACAGATATGCAGAGCTGATCATCCAAATCAGTTTCCGACAGCATTGGCAGTCTCCTGCCAGTTGTTCTGCTTCTTCGAGTGCAATTCCAATTACTGTGTCAGCATAAATGAGGCATTGAGAGTAACAACCCGACAAGAACCACCTCGGCCAAAAACGAGTTATGTTTACCACTGTATTCCTAAAAGCCACCTCTACCATGTGGAAGAGAAGAAATAGTTTGAATTGAGACTGACTGAAACATGGGTAAAAATTAACTAATGTACAGACTTGGGAGTACAGCGGGACATTACTCTTGCCAATTGTATGCCTTAAGCTACCCAGCAAGTGCCTCATGGCCAATGAGAGTGCACAGGACAAAGATTTTCAGCCAACCACAGTGCATCCTATTGTTTACTTGCTTTTTTTTTTTTTTTGTCTTTTTCTCCGTTTTTTTTTTTTCAGTGCTTGTCAGGTTGTTACTCTGAATGCCTCAAATATAAATGCAAGAACAAAATTTGGATGGGAACCTTGTCTTTCACTTGATGTGTATAAAGTGCAGAGTTTATCACTATTTTTGTAGGTGACAAAAGGCTCTGGATTTCAAATTAAATTGAAATAAAAGAAAAATGTTTGTCTCTAAGTTTTTTTAAACTACAAAATCCCTAGGGGAAGGTCATCACGGGGAAGGACAGTGGATAGGTAGTCGGACTTGGGAATCATAATACACAAGTTCAAATACCAGTCACTCAGTTTACGTTTACTTTTCGACTAATACCCTTGGGAAAGGTATGAATCTCCACTTTCTCTCCAGCTATGGATTAAATAGTGCATATTGCATTATTCAAAAGAGACAAAAGAACATTTCTCAAAAATGGTTGTTTTCAGCATTAAATGACCTAAAAAGGTTGATATGCAGTAAAACACATACAAATAAACAAACCTGCCTGGTAGTGCGTGAATGGTGATTAGAATGGTTCAAGAAGCTTCTTTATTTGAATCTGAAAATATCCAGTTTTTTTTTTTTTATATTTTTTAATGAGGAAATTTCAGAGGTTTATTGAAGCTTTTTTTTGTTTTTCTTTCCTTCTTTCTTTTGTAAATTTAAAAAAATTTACAAGAATTGAATTTATTTTTGGGATTCTTGATTTTGATTTGTTGTTTCTTCTTCTTTCTCCTTTTTTATCCTTCTCTTTTTCCTTTCATTTTTTTCTCTCCCTTTTTCTTTTCTTTCCTTTCTCTTTTCTTTCCTTTCTCTTTTTTATCCTTCTCTCTTTTTTACTTTCTCTTTTTTTCCTTTCTCTCTATATTTTACCTTTCCCTCCCTCTCTCTTTCTTTTCTTTCTTGCTCTCTCTCTTTCTTTTCTTTCTCTCTTTTTTTTTACTTTCTCTATTTTTTTCCTTTCTCTCTTTTTTCTTACATCCTAATTTTTTCTTTCTCTTTTTAATGCTCTTTACAGTTTTCTTATTTCCATTTTTTTTCCTTCTAAATTCCAAATGTATTATAATGTAATTAAGTTCTGAAATGTTTCCCTGTAATAACTACAGCAAATGATTAAATGTAATAATGCATCTAACAAATGAGTTTCTTTAAAAATAAACTAAAGCAACAGAAAACCTTAGAAAAAGCAGGAAAATTCCAAGTCTTCAATAATCAATGCTGAAGTTCTACAGGTATTAGTGGTAGTCAGTTGGCTTGATAGTAGTAGTAATTTTCTCTTTCCAAATATTCAAGACCCATATTTCTTTTTGTCTAGTTGTAACATTATGAGGTATTCTCAGACAGGAAGCTGTCTTATTCCTCCATCTCTGTTCCATCTTTTGTCGAGCTGAAAATCAATTTCTTATCAAGAACAGAGATTGGAAATCGGTCAGTCAAATCTTTATTAGTTTCAATTGTATAGTCCCGTAAACCATAATGTGGCATTCACCTTCATACTGTTGATTACGTCATGTTCAGAATGACACCGAGATCACCCGACTGCATCCAAAAGTTGACGAAACTGACAGACACCCAACCAATCTACTTTCTCCATCCCCTGACCTCCCTTAATAACATAACATAGTGATGTTGCTAAAACAGCAGAGACGTATATGATTTGATTTTTTCTTCAAGGGAAATCAATTACATTACACCTATTGGTGCCAACCTTCAGGTATATCATCATCGCTGAAAACCGCATCGGTGGAAGTTTTGGGCCTTCATCAGCAGACCTCCTCAGTAGGTGGCCCTAACTCCTGCTATTAGCATTCAGTCCATACCTGGAGTGAAAACTTCTACTTGAGCTTGCTGTTTTTAAAGAGAAACGTGGTTAAGATAATTGACTACCTCGGGACATTTGATGTTATTAGGCTGGTGTGAACAACTGTTGAGATGATTGCATTGAAATCAGTAAGAAGAAGAAGAAAAAAACCCTGTTACCATGTCTGCGCATCGAATTGTAGTTGTAATTGTAGTTTCTCCCCTCAATCCCCAATTCAAAAATCATTAACCTATAGCCCCTACTCCCCTCAAAATATTGAAATTTACATATAATGTTAATGAATGAAAACTAAGATTTTGTAGGAGAAAATGTAAAGGTAATGTTTTCTTATTGAAGTAGCCCTTTATTTTTACATTAAGAGGTTTAACAATAATGATAGTGAGTGGCTAACTGAGTGTTATGGGCTCTTGAGCAGAAAATACAATTTTCCCCCTGCTCCCTCCATTTTTTTTTACATTTATGCCACATGTAGAAGCTGTGCAGCCAGTCATCTTTGCATATAGGCTTAACTATATCTGGTAGTCAGCTACAGCCATTAGACACACATGATTTAAAAATGATAAAGATGAGAACAACAGTTTTAAAAAATAGTTGTACAAATTATCAAGCTTCGTCTCAAGGATTGTGAAGGTAACAATAATAAGGATGAGGACAACAGTCTGAAAAATAGATGTAAAAATTATCATGCCTCATCTCAGGGATTGTGAAAGACCAAGTTTTTAACGTTGGCTAAAATGTAATGGCTGGGAATTATTTCCAAGAAAACATATTGTTTTAATTCGTAAGTTTTAACCAAACTCTTTCCTCATAAGTTATATTAAATCAAAATATTCTTCAACATCACAGGTGGTCTATAAGACCCACCAAGATAATTTGTAGATAATAGATGCCTATTTCTCTTCTTTTCCTTCCTCATCCCAGTAGTGTTTCTAAAAAGAAAATAAAGAAAAAAAACTCTGGGCCACTAGCGGTTGAATATTCAAACCTAATACTTAAAGGAAGATGAATGGAAAACTAGACATTGGTTTATAGAAAGAGAAAAAAACAAAAAATAAGGAAGAGAAAAGCGGAATGAGATACTGTCGGTGTTTTAATGGTAGACTAAAGGATCTTTGGAGAAAACTGGATAGCTTTGAAATAAAAGACTGAGATTTTATAGGGAGAGTCTAGCTGGCTGGCACCACCATTATTACCTGTGACCGACCTTTTTTCCCTGTGGATGAGTCATTCTCTTAGTTCTAAGCAGGTTGCTTGCCTTTGTCATCATCATCCTTATCATCACCATTGAGACCAACATGGGAGTATTACCATGAGCATCATCACTGCCATCTTCTTTATTCTTTTTACCTCCTTTATCAGCATCAGCATCGCCACTGCCGCTTTCACCCCCACCCCACACGCCATCTTGCTTCATGTCTCCTCCTTCTCCCCTCCAGCCTTCTTGTAATATATCCTCATCCTGTTGCATTTTGGTTGGGGAGACTTGACTGCTGCTGCTGCCATTGCTGCTGTTACTGCTAACCTGAATAAGGGTAGTAACAGTGATGTTGTATATGCACACACACACATATATATGTGTATATATGAGGTGTTGAGAGTAACAACCCAATAAGTGACACCGCGGTCAATAAAGAGTTTTTCCTAAAAACCGCCTCGACCATGTGGAAGAGAAGACATGGTCGAATTAAGACTGAAACATGGGTGAAAATCGACTAATGTACAGACTTGGGAGTACAATCCAACGAGCGGCACAACAGTCTTGCCAATCATATGCCTTAAGCTACCCGGCAAGTAACTGGCAGTCAATAAGAGTGCACAGGACAAAAATTTTCAGTCAACAGCAGTGCATCCTGTTGTTTGTTTTTGTTTTTTTTTGTCTTTTCTCTGTTTTTTATTTTTGGCACTTGTTGGGTTGTTACTCTGAATGCCTCATATGATGACTGGGGCAGTGGATAGCCTTCGGAATCGTAGTACTTAAGTTGGAATCCCAGGCGTTCTGTTTACATTCACATTTGGACTAATACCTTTGGTAACAGGTATGAATCCCCCACATTCCCTCCAGCTATTGGTTAAATAATGCATATTGTGTTATTCATAAAACTAAGCATCGATAAAAAGTAAAATTTACCAAAAATGATTGTTCTCAGCATTAAATGAACTTAAACTCTTTACAGATCATTAATATGTTGTTCGCTTGTATGAAACATGAGAAAGAAAATAAAATGGATGAGGAAAATAGTCCAAATAATAATTTTAGAATTGGTTATTGGAAGTTAGCATTTGCTTTCTTTGGGCAAGTGTTGTTGTTTTTTTGTTTTTGTTTTTCTTATATTTTGGAAAAATAGATTTAATTCTTTTAGGTAGTTTAGTATTTACTTCTTTCAGGTAGTTCAGTATTTTTTTTTTCGAAGAGTTCTTTCATGTTGTTAGAGTTATAATTATTTTTGACTGGTAGGGGCTATATTAATGCATTTTGTTAGGAAATGTTTAAAGGTATAGTTTTCTTGACAGGGTATGCATTTATAGATTAGTCTTAATTAGACAAATAAATGCCTTTTTGTGTAAAAAAGAAAATTATATTTTTCTAAAAGTAAAGCTATGATGAAATAATTCAAATCAAAATGTTTTAAGATAAATGGCATAACCTCAGTCTGAATGAAAATAGAGCAACAAAATTTTATCAAAAAGGAATTTCTCAATGGAATCATCACTTGCAGAAGTGTATTGAGTTAGGTGGATCTGATGTAGAAAAAATGTTTTGCAACTTCCATAAATACTGTTTTTGTTTGATTTTTTTCAGAACTTTTTTATTTACCTAGTAGAAAATATTGATTTGAGAGCTAGAGAGAAATAGGTTTTGTTTTATGGCATATCAACCTTTTTTAAGTCATTTCATGCCAGGAACAATAATTTTTTTAAGAAATATTCTTTTGGTCCACACATAAATAACATAGTATGCACTATTTAATCCATAGCTGAAGGAAATGTAGGGATTCATAACTTTCCCAAGGGTATTAGTCCAAATGTGAACATAAATGGAACGAGCAGGATTCAAATTTGCATATGATGATTCCAAAGTCTGACTGCCTATCCACCGCCCCAAAAGATAGCAAGCAGCTAGCACCAATTGAACTGTGAACCTTTTTATCTTATTCGTTTCACTACCATTTGCTTCAGGGACCTGTATTGGAGCTCTTCAATGACGGAGGAGCAAAAAAGACCCCTTTGTTACTTATTCAGTGTGGAAACTCTTTTATGTCTGTCTCTTGCTTTTTTACCTTTCCATCTACTGAGTGCTCTTATCCTATCTTTTTTTTTGTCCTATTTCTTTTCCTCTTGCCTTTTAACTTTTATTTTTCTTTCGCCTTCTACTTGTCTTACTCTTTCCCCCTCTCTCTCTCTCCATTTACTTTCTCACTCATTTTCACATACTCTCTTTCTCTCTCCTTTTCACATTCTTTCTCTCTCCTTTTCACATACCTTCTTTTGGACTAATACTCTTGGGAAATATATGAATCACCACATTCCCTCCAGCTATGGATTAAATAGATATTGTTTAATTCAATTAAAAGTAAATTTTCCCATCGAATCCTGCAACGCAAACTGGCTTTTAAAATGTCATAAAACATCAGAATTAAATAATTAAATAGCAATTAATTAAAAAAAAAAAAGAAAATTTTTTAAATTCTATTATACATTACTAAATGATTTGAGTAATATGAATTCCTCTCAATCTGATCTACAATATATTTAGAAATCCACTAGTATTGCCTGGCTTTGCCTGGACGCTTAATTCCCTTCAGGTCAAATTCCAAGATTGTAGGCAAAGAATTGGCAGAGGAGTTTGGTAGGGAAAAAAAATTGCCTGCACACGCATTTTTCACTTTTATAGACATATAAAGATTAGAAAAAAAATTTACTAGATTTTACCTGCTAGTAAAAGAAAAATTAATAAAAAATAAAAAATACATTTTTTATAATTTGCTTTATTTCAGAAAAAAAATTTACAGAAAAAGAAATGCTTGTTATAAATAATTTTACAAATAAAGACCCAGCTATTTTAAGATCTAACACAGCCCAAAGCGTATGATTTTGGGGTCTTGTAATAGGTAATATGATGTCTATAAACATTAAACAGACGGATTAACAATTTTTTTATGCCTTCTTATTTTACCAAATATCATTATCTTCATAAAAAAGCATTATAGGAAGGAATGTGTTCCTATCTACGCCTCTCCATTTTTTTTTTCTTCGTTTACCTACATTAAAGGAATAAGTTCTGATATATAGCTTCAAAGAAATATTATTCCTTAAGGCAAACAGTTTGAAAATATCAAGTTGGTTTCACTTTCCTGAAAACTGCTAAGATATGGGGTCTGTCTATTTTTGGGAAATGAAAAGTTCTTAGGGTATATCTTATAAGTATATATGGCTTCCAATATTTTGTCTTTGTGAGGAAGATATTTATAAAAGTTATTTGTCTGATTTCCCACTTCTGAATATATATAGAGAGAAAGAGAGATAGATAGATAGAAAATGGTAAATAATTGGAGCCGTGAACGTTTGTTGATATTTATTCTATATTTTATATATATACATGTTCGCTACACATGTTTCGGGTCTCTGTGAGTCTCTTCAGGCGATAGAGTAGTACTTCTTCATTTGATTTTTGAATTTTAGTTCATGGTATCAGAATTGGAACAATTATTCATGTTATCCGCTTCTGTAGTTGTTGTCTGCTTCTCTACTGGGTTTTGGTCAAATGGCCAAAACCCACTACAGAAGCAGACAACAAGTAATAATCCAGTAACAAATCCAGCAGTAGCAGAGCATAATTATGATAATAATCTAATTGGTTGCTGTAACTAGGTCCTCTCAGTTTTTAGTTCTAGCAAGTACTAATTGGTCAGTTCCCTGGGTGAGTTTAACTAAGAAAGTTTTTCCTTTCTGCTCTGTTATTGGTCAATGTTCTATCACGTATTTAATGGATCGGTCCAATCTTTGTACTCATGCCAATACCATCATACCAAAATTATCCCAACAAAAAGAACGTTTATCAAAACTGATTGTTATCAGCATTAAATGACCTGTAAAATTCTGATATGATATTTACTTGGTCGGACACAAGTTTGGCACAAGGCCATTTTTTTATGTGCCCATCGTGAGCTTTTTGTAATCAGTGATATTAGAGGAGTTAATCTCCAGAATTAATGAGCCTCATCTGCCCGAGACAGTTGAAAGTGAATGCAATGGTTTTCACTGGGATTTGAACTTGTGTACTAAGTATCCAAAGACCAAGCTTTTCCCACTGCTCCAACCTTGCTGCCTGAAAAATTCTGAAATGCCGTAAAACACAAACAAACAAATAAACTTCACTAGGAATGAGATTGAAGGATAATTCCATTGTCACTCCAGCCTTTTAAAGAAAGGCTTGGTCAAGTGCTCCACTTGAACCAGTCTGTTGGAGTGGACTTATCAAGGAAACAAAGCTCATGGCCTTTTCTATTTTTTTTTTCTCTCTCTTCAATGAAGAGTAAGAAATTGATGAGGTCTCATCTCCTTCTTTCACTGTTGATTTGAACCAGAAAACAAACAAACAAACAAACAACCCCAAAACAAAAACATAACAAAACAAAATCTGATGAAAGTGAAGCGTAGAAATTGCCAGTCAAAGAAAAAAGAAAAACTCAGATATTTCCTTCATTGAATCATTGCTTTTTATTTTCATTTGTGTGTGTGTGTGTGTGTGTGTGTGTGTTTTACAGCCTATCAACCATTTTTAGGCTATTTAATTCTTAGGACAGTCATTTCTGGTAAATGTTTGTTTTTGTCCACACTTAGTTTTTTTAATAATACAATATGTGCTATTTAACCCATGACTGGAGGGAATGTGGAGATTCATACTTTTCCCAAGGGTATTGATCTGAATATGAATGCAAACGGAATGACTGGGATTCAAACTCACATACTATGATTACTAAGTCTGACTGTCTATTTAATGGTGTGTGTGTGCCGTATCTCTATCTCTCTCTCTCTCTCTCTTACATATATATATAGTAGATAAAACAGAAAGGAAAATCCTAAAAAGGAGAATCAAGGTACTTTTCAATGAGACCTGCCTGAATATATATAAGTAGTGGTATGTGCCTGCGTGTACAACTCTCCAACAGCCCACACCACTGGACCGGTCATGGACAAACCTAACATGATGATGGTCTCCGACCTTCGGATGGTAACTTAGCTTCTTAAATAAACTGCTAATGCTCCCTACCTCATTAATGTATGTAAGCTTTTTTTCAAAGTGAAAACAACAATATTATAAACACAATATGTATTTAAAAACAATATAGTACACAAGCCCGACTTCGATATTTCTAGTTGCTACTGTTGTGGCTTACTTATTGAATATCATTAACAACCAGCATTATTGAATTTCATATCATAACAACAGTTTTCCTGGAAAATGCTGGGTAACCCTGCTAGTGTTTGCATAAAAACTCATTAAAAATTATTCTTTGCACTAATTCGAGTTAATAATAAAAAAGGGAATTGACCAAAAATCTCCTTTTTCTAACTCATTCTCTCATGGTGAATGATTCAGCTTTACTAATTACAGTGTCCCCATTTTGACCTCAAACTAACTGATCCAGCCTTAAGACATTTTTTGTTTTATTAACATGGCCCTTTTTGACAGAAATCTTGCCTTTTCTCCCTGACCCACCAAATTTGATAAATTGAACAATAAAAATGATTTCTTCTGGATTGAAAAGAATTAAGTTGGTTTCTTTCTATTTTCAAAGCACAGTTTTGCTGTTATCTTCATTAGTTATCTGTGCTAGGGCTGTGATAATATGCTTCCATTAAAGCATATTTTTCTTGTAACTTAACTATTTTGCGATTTTATAATTTCTTTTAATTCGGTAGTTATTAGTAGGGCTATAACAACATGCTTTTATTAGAGAATATTCTTGTCATTAACTGACTATTTTGTGATTTTATCATTTCTTTTGATTCTGTAGTTTTTGGTAGTGCTGGGACAATATGAATAGTGCATACTACTTTTTCTCTCAGTGTCTAAGATTGGTCCAGCTTGTATTATTATTATTATCATCTATATATGAATATTCTTAGTCTCTCCAACCGTTGTCATAGTAATTTTCCTTAGAATGTAAATGGAATATTCCAAATGGCCAATAAACAATTGTTTAAGATCGACAGAAATGATTTGGTGTTGCTTTTTAAGGAAATAGCTAGCAATGTTCTGGTTGGTTAAAAACATGCTACTGTAAAATTAGAAATAACACTTTCGGTTTTACCTTGTCTATTTAAATGTCTTTTTTGGGGGGAGGGGGGAGAAAATAGAAATATGAAAAGCATACATTTTTTCACTATTGACACTCAGAGAGTCATTTCAAGTTATTTAGACAAACCAATTCAAATATTAAGGACATATAGGAGTTAGACCCATTTTTGCAAATTCTTTTTTTAATAGGTCCAGGTAGTTATTATTATTATTATTATTATTATTAATATTATATTTCTTTATTGTATTTGATTTTTTTTATTGTTGTTTTTGTTTTTTCAGTTCTCTTTTTTTTTCTTTTTGTAATTCCAAATGATATTTTTGAGATCATATATCATAATAAATCTAAATGATGCTGTAAATTCAGAGTGAACAGCTTCTTTAAGCTGTTTTTGTTTTTCACTTGAAATTACTATATATTTTGGAATATAAGTTGATTGTGAATATAAGACTAAGTAGAATTCTATCCCAAAACTCCGGAATTATCTATGACTCAAATGTAAGTTGTCTACAGACGTCTGTTAAGCCTCGACTCTTATACAAGACTTCAACCAAAACCCGAACTATCATAAACACATTAGAAATATTTTTTTACTTCAGCAATAAATATAGGACCCCCTCACTCAGACACTAGGGCTGAGTATAGATATATGAATGATTTGAATATATGTTGATATAGAATATATAGATTATTTCCCCATAAAAAGTACTTTATATTCAAAAATTAAATAAAATATTTGATTTTTTTAATAAAATTTCTATAAATGTAAATCAGTCATTATTTGATGGATTTTGTTGCTTAGATGAAACCCTTTTTATTCCTTTTTTACAATTGTGTGGAAAAAACAAAACAATTCCTTCCTAATATTAATGACAACCATCTTTTGCTTTTTATTTTGGCTCTCTTGTTTTCATTATATTCTAGGGTTGTTGCCATCCTCTTCTTTTTATTTATTTATTTATTTTCTTCCTTGCTTTTTTCTTTACACTCTTTACTCCCTGCTACCCTCTTCATTTTGTGACCAAGAAACGATGTCACTTTCTAGTACATGACAGACTTCAAATCTAATTTTAGCCAAAATCAAAAGATTTCAGACCTAGAGAGAGAGAGAGAGAGACAGAGTGTGTGTGTGAGAGAGAGAGATAGGTAGGAGGGGGGTATTAGTATGACTAATTTTCACAGCACAACTGTTACCACTTATGGTACTTACTAGTGTATTTGAAATGAGACAAATATAAAATCCTGTCCATTTTGATTTTTGCATTTCTTTTTCTTTTTGATCCTTGCTTTAATTCAATTCACTTTTATTATCTATTTTGATCCTTGCTGTAATTCAATTCCGTTTTACTATAATTCTATTTTGAGCCTTATTTAATTAAAATGACCCAAATAGTACACTTGGTGAGTTAAGCAAAAGAAAAGAATATTAATTAAATTGATTAACATATAATTATAAAAATAGTAGGAGAAACCTGTAAAAATGAAGCCATTTTAAAGATGGCGGAAAATTTAAGTGCTCAACAATGTTTTTTAGTCAGGTACATACCAATGAAGCATTATGCAAAATTTGGTGCTTTGTTCACCAAATGTAATATCTTACCCATTATCAGCTTCACTAAGAACTTATATATGGAACCTCTGTGATAATAATATGTGTGTTGATCAAAGGGCGCATCAACTAACTATGCATATACACTCCTTCTGATTGGATTGATATTGGATATGGTCGACTGTCAGTAAAAAAATTGGGGTTCTACCCTTTTCATCTTGACTCTAAGGATAGGGGGGGGTATCATCGCTATATTTTTTTCCTTCCTTTTTCTTCTCTTTGTGGTTCCAACCTCTTCCACATTACATCTGAACTCTGTGTTCAGCAAGACTGACTTAAAATGCTGAAGTCTATTCTAGCAACTCTGACATTGAACCTGATATTCCCTTCATTTCTCTCTCTCTTTCCTTCTCTCCCTTTCTCTCTCTCTTTCCTTCTCTCCCTTTCTCTCTCTCTTTCCTTCTCTCCCTTTCTTTCTCTCTTTCCTTCTCTCCCTTTCTTTCTCTCTTTCCTTCTCTCCCTTTCTTTCTCTCTTTCCTTCTCTCCCTTTCT
>JAYKTE010105353.1:0-13725 GCA_036873565.1 Xipholeptos notoides
AGGACCATTAAGAGCCGAAATATCGGCTGTGTCGTCATTTGCCCTAGGTCATATATATATATATATCGGTCTTTCAGGGTCCAAAGGGTTAAGCGAAGAAGAAGAATGGACTGAGGGGAAGTGCGTGCGTATGTTGTAGTGTGTGTTACAGAACCGTAGACCGACCGGCGGCGGACGCGGACGGACGACGAAGGTTTTAATTTCAAATAGAAATAGTTTTTTTTTTTCATTTAAACTCTAAACTCCTAAGAAATTAATGTTTTTTTTTTATTTCCCACGTAAAGCGTTTTTTGGCAAAGTTTAAGTGTGAAATCGTACTAGTAGAAGAAAAAATATTTTTCTGGTAGATTTTGGTGTTCCCAAGAATCTACTAACTGTTTTGGTAAAAGGTAAAGTTTAAGAGTCAAATCGTTCTTGTAGATTTTGGTGTACTGAACAAGAATCTTCTCTAACCATTTTGGTGAAGGTAAAGTTTAAGCGTCAAATCGTAGTAAAAGAAAATCTATTTTTCTTGTAGATTTATAGTTGATTTTGGGTGTATTGAACAAGAATCTGCTAACCGTTTTGGTAAAGTTTAAGTGTAAAATCGTAGTAGAAGAAAATATATTTGTAGATTTTGGTGTGCTGCTGTTAAACATTACAAAAATCTACTAACCGTTTTCGGGACAATATTTTGTCTCCCTCTAGCCCTAACCATACCTTCGCCCCACTTAATGTTAATGATTTGTTACAAAAATCAACCCCAACCCTAACTAATCCTAATTTCAACCCTAACTACGATGGAGTGTGGAATGTGCCCTAAGGATTTCATAGAGCATGTGAATTATCTTTCTTTGTAATTTCATGCTCAAACTTTACTAATACCACAACACTTTTTTATTCATTTATGACAGGGTTAGGCAAGCTTTTGCTAAGTGCCGACTTAAGGTTTCAAATTATTCAGGGTGCCAACAGACAGCACATATATTTTTACCAGGGATAGGCAACCTTTTGCCGATTGTGTGCCGACTTAAGGTTTCAAATTATTCAGGATGCCAACAACACATTTTTATAAGGGGTAGGCAACCTTTTGCTAACTGTCTACCTACTTAGTTTCAAATTATTCAGTGTGCCAACACATATATTTTTATACAAGTCAAGTTCAGTATACTTATTTTACAATATATTTTATATTTAAATATCATCTATTAAAGAATGTACACTGCAGCTAGTTTTGATACTGATCATGAACAGAAAACCTGAAAAAGGCTGAAGGATAAACTGGCTGAAATGTAATGAGTGAATTTAACAAATATGAAGATTGGTGTCACATAGCGGGGACCAGAGTGTGGGTGTTCTCTCTAGCATTGAAGACGCCAGTACGATTCCGAAAGATGTTTTAAAGTCGACCCCAAGATTGAATTGAAGTTGGTATTAACATCTTCCCTCAGGAGTCGACTATGTCACCTTCTCTGCTCCTGGGGTTCTTCGGCCTTCTGCGTCCCGCTTTGGAGCTGGGTGTGCTGGAATTGCTGTTGTAGTTCGAAAATTTCCTCACCCCCATGAAGTCACAACGCAGAAGACAAATTCGTGTTGACAACATTTTTATTTACTCAGCCCCTGCCTTTAACTGACCCACCTAAACTCTGGCTCTGAAGTCACTTCCCTTTTGGCTAAAGGTCAAGTGATGTCAGCAACTCACTCCAAGTATGAAGGGCCTTACGTACCATAATCCTACATTGGGACCATAGTCCGTGTAATAAATATACAAAATAAATGGCAGGTTTGCAGTATAATTCGACTAAACTATATCTGACGATATTTTTTAGGTTCGAGACTAAATAAACAAACAGACCACGTGATTCTTTTAATCGGGTTATTTAAAATATTATGCACGAGTGCACGGATTTAAGTGTTAGGGTTCTGTTCCCTCTAATAGCCAAAAGGATCACATGCTCATATCTGAAACGGTGATTAAAATTCCTTGAAAATTAAAAATTAAAATTAAAAAATTGAAAAAAAACAAACAAACAAAACCGAAGTGTTTGTTTATTTACATTCACTGAGAACGGTGATTTAAAAAAATCTGTTCCCTCTAATAGTCCAAATGTTGATTACCGTCTATCTGTCCCAGATAGTCTCGAACCCAAAAAATATCAGATATAGTTTAGTCGAATTATACTGCAAACCTACCAAATAAATTTTCAGATATTGTATTTTAAAAATCTTTACATGGTTCTAAATAATTTTAGTTGGTAGCGAGGGTGAAGCAAGCACTAGCAGTGGTAAAAGCTTGGACTCTGGAATCATATTACATGAGTTCAAATCCCAGTCAATACTATTGCATTCACTTTCAGCTGTCTCGGGTAGATGAGGCTTGTCAACTCGGGAGAGTAACTCTTGTAGGTGTAAGAAAAACACTGATTTAAAAAATCTGGGTGGATGAGACTCCTTAACTCGAGGAGAGTAATTCATCTAAGTAAAGGGCAACACTAATTACAAACGCCCAGGGATATAATGAGGATGTAAAACTGGCCTTGTGCTTAACATGGGTTGGTGCTCAACCAAGTAAATATATCATGTAGGTGCAGGTTAACACTAATTACAAAAAATTAATTATAAAAATGGCCTTGTGCCTAATTTGGGTTGATGCTCGAGTAAGTAGATATATCAGCTGAAAGTAAATGTAATGGTTTTGACTGGGATTTGAACTCGTGTTATACAATTCCAGAGTTCAAGCTGCTCCGCCCTTGTTTCTCCTAAGAGTTCTAATAAAATAATGGTTTACTAGCAGAACCCATGGAAATTCCATGGTAGTTGAAAACGTTTTAAACTCACAATAAAATAAATATAAAATGATTTCCATAAAGAGAGAGCAAATAATAAAGGGAGGTAAAGTAAAGCAAAGTTTTTAGAAATTTAAAAACTTACAGTATCCTCTCAACAATATGGCTTTTTTAAAATTATAAAATAGAATAGACAACTTAAAACTGTAAATAGCCATTTCTTAAAAAATTTTGCACAGGAAATGGTTTTAATGATTTTTACATGATAAAGATCAAATATAAAGGTAGGTAATTTGTTTCCCTCTAATTATTGTATAAGATGATGATGGTTTCTTTATGGATAGGCAGTTGAACTTCGGAATTGTAGTACTCGTGTTTGAATCCCAGTCATTCTGTTTGCGTTCATAATACCCTTGGGAAAGGTATGAATCACCACATTCCCTCCAGCTATGGGTTAAATAGCGCATATTGTGTTATTAAAAAAACTAAGTATTAAAAAAAATTAATGTTTACCAAAAATAATTGTTCTTGGCATGAAATGACCTAAAATAGTTGATATGCCGTAAAACACAAGCAAACAAACAAACTCCTACTTAAAGATATCTAACGCACACACATACACACATGAATGTATATAAGTTTAGTACATTTAGGCAGAATATAATTATTCAGACATATTTCATAAAAAAAATTTTAATTTTTCTTTTTAATATTTTTAATTCAATTTTTCTGAAGATGGTCAAGGAAACCCGAAAACGTTTGGAAGAAAGCTTGGAAATTATGTTAAGATAATCAACACAGCAACTAAGTTTCCTTTGTATACAACATTTAATTTTTTTTTCGAATTGCTACACATATGACCCTCTTCAGGTGAAAAATTTATCAATTTTTCATATTGTAAAATTTTAATTATAAAAATTTTTTCAGAGCTCAATAAATCATATTATGAATATTTGAAATCAAGGAGTTTTTTTTGGTCATTCTGTATATCATAGTATTTGATTTTGCTTATCTTATTTTTTACAAAGCACACAACTAAATGAATTCATGTTATTTTGCTTCTTTATAGATTCCTCTGCCTTGAAACTGTCAACCATTTTAAACCAGAAGTGTTGGCTTAACCATTTTCCACTCAGCTCTGCAGTCTCAGACAGTCAACCTCGCCTATAAATATTTGAAAGTCAGTAACTGAAAACCCCAAAACACCATTTATTTGGATAATAGACATTTTGATAGAAATACCAAAAAAGAAGTGAAAAAAGTTTTGAAAAAATTTCTTGAGGAAAATTATTGAAGGTTTTGTAATGACCACAGTTTAATGGGTTAAAAGCTTAAATTACTTGGAAAGAAAGAAGGAAAGAAGGTGCAAAGGAAGGGAGGAAGGAAGGAAGAAAGAAATATATATTTGTGGTGGAAATTTAATTTTTTTTTTCTACAAAATTTAATTTTAAATTTTTTCCTATGAAATCTTTTTCAACAAAATACAACATTAAATTTTTTTTCTACAAAATTTAATTTTTCTTTCTACAAAATTTGATTTTTTTTTTCCCAAAATTTGATTTTTTTTTTACAAAATTAGATTATGTATTTTTACAAAATTTAATTGTAAATTTCATCTGTTAAATTTACATAGAAATTTCTTATTCAGTCTTAGAAACAGAAGATTTATATTTTCTTATATAATAACTATTTATTGAAAACAATATTTTAGATGTCATTTTTGATCACATGATTATCTTTATAATTTATTATAGTTGTTTTTAATATTACTGCATTATATTAGTATAGTATAATAGGAACTGTGAAAGGATTACCTTCTACCGTGAAATATTTTGAATTTGTTCTTTAAAGAATACTGTATCGATACAAGGTTCATTTTTTCATTTGAAAATTTTTCAATTTTATCATAATTTTAATATTGGTTAATATTAACTTATCAAACTTTTCTAAAAAAAAAGGTAAATCTTTACCAAAAAATAGGACCCCAATACAACTATCTTGATCCAAAGAATAATCTGAAGAAATCCACCCAACTAAACAAATAATACCAAAAACTCTTCAAACTTAATAATTGATTTGGCATAAAATAACACACAGTAGTTGATGTGCCATAAACCCCAAACCAAACCAAACCAAATTATTAACTTATCTTTTCAAAGTATTATTTTTTGAAAGTGGTTATCTTCCCTTGTCTTCTGAATTAAAAGCCTTTTTTAATAAAACCGTTTTCTTTCTACCTTTGGTGGCTGCTGCGATATTACGGTTGTAGTTACTCTCTATTTACCAACAATGCACCTTGGTCTATCTGAGAGCTTTTTATTTGCTGTCAGCATTCCCCCAGTCTCCAGCAGGGAGCATTTCTATAACTCATTACCTAACCCAGTCTTAAAGACTGGTTTGTGCTGTTGTTTAAATAATAATAATACTAACCTTTTCCCATTAAATTGTTTGGACGTTCTTAATACAATTGTTAATATTTAAACCGAAAAAAGAAAGGTATTTTTTTCAGAAGTGATTAATCAATGGTATAATCCAGTTAATTTTAGTTTTTAGCTTTTATTTTAAGATGAGACTAAAAAAGAATTTAAAAAAATAATTGTAGAAAGAAAAGGAAGGGAAAAAAATGAAATAAAATGCACCAGTCGATAAAGAAAGGAGGTAACTTTTAATAAACCGTAAGATGAGGCAAAATGGTTGCTTCAGATAACTTTGAAAAATACAATAAATAAACTAGTATTGATTTTATTAGCGGACTGTTGTCCTCATCTTTGTAGTTGGTATTACACAACGTTTCGGTCAACTTATCCTCTGACTTTCGTTAGGTGGTTAACCGCTATCTCGGATACAAACTCTTGAGTCTTGTAACCGCATCCCCAGTAATCGCTGACTTCCATAGTTGTTGTCTATCGCACCACGTTTTGACCAACTATACCTCTGGTCTGCTAGGGTAGGAATCGAAACCACTATCTTCTGTCAATGCTCACCTGGAACCGTAGAGACTCTATCTGCTGCGCCATGGGCCCTGAAGTTCTAAATAAATATAATTACAATAAATAACGTTATGCTTAAGAATTAAAATCTTTATGAAAATATAAAATCCCTGACTTCATCATCAAAGCTATTAGTTTTTCAAAATACAAAGGTTTTTGGTCTAATCACAGATAAATAACTTTAAAAAAAAATTGTGATGATTTTGTTTGATGATTCTAATGATTTGAAATAGTCATTCAATTATTCCATCTCTTTAATGTTTTGTCCAAATATTATCGACGAAAATTATGTGAAGATGGTTCTATAAAAATGCAATTTCAATTATCGTTAAATAATTACCCTAAGAACAATATTGAAATAAGATAAGTGTGTTAAAAAATATAAATTTTCCATTACGATAAATAATTTTTAGTTTCATAAGTTAAAATTTTTTTTTAAATTTACATAGAAAATTATGTGAAGATGGTTCTATAAAAATGCTATTTAAATTGTTAGATAATTACAATATAAAGAACAATATTGAAATAAGATAAGTGTGTAAAAAATATATAGATTTTTTATCGAGATAAATAATTTTAAGTTTCTTAAGTTGAAATTTTGGAAAAATTCACATTGATTTTCAGTAAAAGTATATTTAAATAAAATATATTCTAATAAGATTAGATAAAACTTATCAAATTTGGCACAAAACATTAAAGAAAACTGGATATAAAGCATTATTCATTTTTAGTTATATTAAATTTACATCTTTGTATTTTATTTATAGAAATTTCATTACAGCTTATGTATATAAAATAGATATATAGTCCATCATATACTTATATAAATTATAAATTACATTTCTAAATATACGAATATTAGTGTGTATATTTTATGTTTATATATATATATATGTAGATGTATAAAATATGTATATGTAGGAAATATATATTTACAGACAATATTAATGAATAAATAAAGATAAAACCATTTATTTTCAAAAATGGATAGACGTTTTTATATAATTTCTCCTACATTTTATCCATTGAAAATGCTTTAATACAGTGAAACATATGTCCGGATATTAAAAAAACAATCATAATTTTTTTCCTATTTTTCTTAAAAATATTTCAGAAGATCTGATATATTTTTAAGAAAAAAGAAAAATTCCAATTAAGAACTTAACTGACCTTAAATAACCCATAGAGGCTGATAAGTCGAAAAAAACAACAACTTCCTATTTTTCTTATTTCCTATCAATATATACATATATATATATATACTTTAAATTTCGTATATTTAGGCAGAATATCATTATTCAGACATGTTTCATTAAAAAGAACTTTAATTTTCCTTTTTAATATTTTTTAAATATATATACTTGAGTATATAAAAACAACCAGAATTTTTTTTTTCCTATTCGTCCTATTTCATATTAATATATACATAATACGCATATATACATTCAAGTATATATATATATATATATAAGTAAATACACACCATTTATATATATATATATATATATATACATATATATTGAAGAAGAAAGAGAAGAAAATACATTTTTTTTTTTTCGTCCCATTTTTGTTTAAATACATTTTTCTTCTTTCTTGATCTTGGTTAAACTCTGTTAAAAAAAAAAATGTATTCAATCCAACCCGTTTACACGGTGGGGAACCAGTTCTCCTTCGACATGCATAATCATGCGTTTTACCAGCAGGACAACCGGCACCACCCGCACACTCCGACGCCTCCGCTGCCGGCGCCACCGCCTTCTTCGAAAAGCCAGCCAAAGAACCACCACCAAAACCAACCACAAGAACAACAACAACAGCAGCATCAACAGCCACAACAACATTCACCAACTCCGCCACCCTTGCAGCAACAGTCTCCGCCAACAGCCCTGAGTCAGACTCCACCGCAACCTTCTCTTCCTCCTCCTCTTCCTCCTCCCCCACAAAACCACCAACACCACCATCATAACAACCAGCCACATCAGCAGCAGCAGCATCACCATCAGCATCAGCACAACCACTCTAACCACGGTAGCCACAAGCCGTTCAAGTGCGACGTGTGCCGCAAGTCATTCTCGCGCAAGGCCAACCTCCAGAACCATGAAAACGCTGTTGCTGCCGCTGCGGCGGCCGCCTCGTCCAGCTCGAACCCCAACTCCCCCTCAGGGGGTGGGGCCGGGGGAGGAATCCACTCCTCCTCGGACCATGGAGGGGGGGGTCCGCCCAAGCACTTCACGTGCACGTTCTGCACGAAGACCTTCTCGCAGAAGGTGTTCCTCAAGAACCACGAGTTGACCCACACGGGCATCCGACCCTACCAGTGCCCGTCGTGTCCGAAGGCGTTTGCCCAAAAGGTCCACCTGAAGGTGCACACGCGCATCCACTCCGGAGAAAAGCCCTACAGCTGCTCGTATTGTCACAAGGCTTTTGCCCAGCGTGACCACCTCAACAACCATGAACGTGTGCACACAGGAGAGAAACCATTCCATTGTACCTTTTGTTGTAAGGCATTTGCCCAACGCTCTCACCTACGGAATCACCTGAGGACTCATACAGGTAAGTACTTACATCCAATTCTTTGGAGAACATAGGGCTGCAACGAATATAGTTCGGCCCATATCATTCCAGCAGCCCTGGTCTCAGCCTCAGTGCTTCTTTTCCAAGTCTGCCTTGAGCGATCGACTTTATGCTTGCCTTGCCGGTTCCATTCAAGGGCCTGCATGTGTATATGTATGGATATATATATATGTATATTGTTTATGTTTAGGCCTTTTGATTCCTTGGGGAACATAAGGCTGCAAGAACACTCCTCCAACAGACTCTGTCCTGGCTGGTCCTCTTTAGCTCAGCCATGTCATTCTGGCAGTCCTGGTCTCAGCCTCTGTGCTTCTTTTCCAAGTCTGCCGTGAGCGACCAACTTTATGCTTGTCCTGCAGGTTCTATTCAAGGGCCTGCCTGGTGATGTTGGATGCAGGCTTCCGCAAGGTGTGGTCAATCCAGTTGCATTTTCTCTTAGGTTGTCCCAAAAGTTTGTAAACACTTGCGAGGAAGGGAATCAAGAATTCTTTGATTTGAAGCCATCTGAATGGTACTTTCACCAGATCCAAAAGCTTGCAGATAAATGGCAGACAAGTATTGGAAAATGATGGTCTTTATTTTGAGAAATAATTTTTGTTGTTTTTGTTATTACTTGGCGAGTAAAATTTTCAAGTGTTTATGAACTTAAGGGACAACCTAATACGGTGCAACCCGGATATAAGAGAGTTGTTGGGAATGGAGAAGAAGTCTCTTATATCCAGGTTTCTTTTACATCCATTTCTAATTTGTATATAAATTAGACAAAGGTTCTAATTTGGACCAGAAACAATCTCTCTTTTATAAGGGTTTCTCTTATATCCAGGTTACACTGTGTATATAATAGGTTGTCCCAAAAGTTCATAAACACTGATGGCCTATATTTTGGGAATAATTTTTGTTATATACTTGGCGAGTAAGATTAAAATTTTGGGACCACCTATTACATATATCAGGTTGTCCCAAAAGTTCGTAAACACTAATGTTCTTTATTTTGAGGAATAATTTTTGTTGTTTGACTTGGTGAGTAAAATTTCAATTTTTTTGCAAGAATTTATAAACTTTTGGGACAGCCTAAGAAAATAGTTTACTTTAATTCTGAATACTATTTGGTTGTCCAAAAAGTTCAGGTATTCTTTGATTCAAAGCTGGCTGAATGTTACTGTCACCAGATTAGAAAGCTTGCAGATCGATGGCAGTAAAGTCTTGGAAAATGACGATCTCATTTATCAGGGTTTCTCTTATATCTGGGTTACAACGTATATATATATATATAACAGGTTGTCCCAAAAGTTTATAAACACTGATGGTCTTTATTTTGAGGAATAATTTTTATTGTTTTTGTTATTACTTGGCGAGTAAAATTTCAAAGGTTTTATGAACGTTTGGGACAGCCTAACATATATAATAGGTTGTCCCAAAAGTTTGTAAACACTGGGAGTCTTTATTTTGAGGAATAATTTTTGTTCTTATTGTTATTACTTGGCGAGTAAAATTTCAATTTTTTACGAACTTTTGGGACAGCCTAATAATTAAGGGTTTCTGATTTATTTTCTGTTTCATTCCAACAGTGTTCATATCTTATGTTTTTAAAAAAAAAATGAAATTTTTATTTGTTCCCTTCTTCTCCAGGTGAGCGTCCCTATACGTGCTTCACGTGCAACAAGTCGTTTTCGCAGCGAAGCCACCTCAACAACCACCACCGCATCCACACGGGCGAGAAGCTCTACTCATGCGACACGTGCCACAAGGCGTTTGCGCAGAAGGCTCACCTGACCATCCACCAGAGGGTCCACACAGGTGAGAAACCGTTCAGGTGTCGTGTCTGCAGCAAGAGCTTTCCGCAGCGGGTGCACCTCAAGAAGCACGAGCGGAGCCACAGCGGCGAGGAGCTGCGCCGGGCCTACCCGGAGGCGTCCATGTCGCCCGCGCCGCCGCCGCCTCCCCCTCCGCACCACCACCACCAGGGCCCCTCCTCCCACCACCACGGCCACCACGGCTCTCCCCCCGGGCTGCCCCACCCGCCGCCCCCGCCCTGCTCGTACGGGCCGCAGTCGGGGTGCTACGACTGCGCCGCCTGCCAGCCGGCACCCCCCTCGTGCTGCTGTGGGCCCGTCTCTCCGCCCCCTCCTCCTCCCCCGATGTCTGGCCACCATTCGTCATCCTCGTGCCATTGTTCGTGTCAGTACTCGCCTCATCACTAGCAAAATTATGAGAAATATCATCATCATCATCCCCATCATCACCAACACCATCGTCTTCATTATCATTTTTATTATATTATTGACTAAATTATTATTATTATCTACTAGCAGAACCTGTGGAAATTCCACAACACAGTAGTTGAAATATCAGAAAGTGAATTTAACATTCTTAAATTTAAACAAATCCTGAGAAATAGTTCAAAACTGCAAATTAATTGATACTAATGAATTAATACTAGCAGAACCTGTGAAAATTCCACAGTTGTTGAAATATCAGAAAGTGAATTTAACATTTTTAAATGTAAACAAATCCTGAAGAAAAAGTAGTTCAAAGTGAAATGGATTACACTTATATATGACTAAATTTTGAATTATTGGTTTATTCATAAGATTAGAGTCAAATAAAATTTCATGGGTTTGGCTAGTAACTTTTCTATTTGGCTAGTAAATAAAAAATATTTTGTTGTCAAAGGTCAACTAAAGGGAAATTTGTCCATAGAGCCCTGTTAGAGCAAATCTTTTGCATCTTTAGTTCCTCGCGAATAATTGTATGTACAGTTCTCACACCGACATCAAACTGTGCGCTCATTGTCCTTATCCATGAAATTCTAATATAAATTGGTCAGTCATCTCATAAGATGTATGGCAATAACATACTGAATTTTCAAGAGTCTACGACAATTTTAAATGCCTGTACAAAATAAGTCTGGAAACTTATTGAAAGTACCTTGTATATTTTCTGTTTTATGTGTCATTACACATTAAATAGATTCCATCACAAATAGGTTGAACTGTTAAAAAATATCAATTATATTCGGTAAAATCCTATATTTTATACATATAGCACATAAAATGGCCTTGTGCCTAACTTGGGTTCATGTTCGACCAAGTAGATATATACAAGCATATATATATATATTCAAATATCTTGGTTAATGTTTAACAAGATTTGTATTGATAAATACAAGCAGAAGCCATGGAAAATTTTTAAAACACATCAGCAAGAACCTTCTGATCACATAATCAAACAATTAGAATAAGGTTGTTCTTCAACAGAAAAATCAGTGGAATATATTTCTGATCAAACTGGGAATTTTAAAAAAACCTTCAAAACTTGAACTGCTGTAGATATTATTACAAGAAATAGAACTACAGTGAAGCATCACTTTTTTTCCCAAAGATTTTAATTTTATCTAAAAAAAATTATATATTTGAATGAATTGTTGTCTTTTTTTAACTACGTAAAAACTGTTAATATCCATTATTTCTTAACAACTTTTGGTTTTACCAGAAAGATAAAAGTCTAAATTTTATTGAAGATAAAGAGCGCCTATAAAGGGAGGTAATTCGTTTCTCTCTAATAACTTTATAAAATGATGTTTTTTATGTGACACCGGACAAGCAGATAAATATATATATATGTATATATTCATTGTGAATGTTAATTCGGATTTTAAAATTCTTTATGAAATCTAGTCAAAAGGAAAGGAGCAGTTTTTACAAGATTTGATTAAGGATTTTTGTATTTCAAATAACATCTACGATAAAGAAAGTGCATATCTTATTCATCATTGAACCATTTTCAAGCCGGTTCTGAAAAATAGCGGTCTTTCAAGTTTTTTTTGACACTCAGGGGGCATGTTTACCCCTGGCACGTTTTGACGTCTATAAACAAAAGAATATTTATTTCTATTTTTTTCAGAACTTCCCACAAAAAAAAAAAAAAGAAAATAAGAAGACAAATAGGAAAAAAAAATTTCAGTTGTTTATTGATATCCAAACATGTTTCACTATATTAAGCATATTCAACAGATAAAATGATAATGCTTAATATAGCGAAACATATGTCTGGATATTAAAAAACAACCCAAAAACTTTCCTATTGACATATATATATCGAATAGTATTCTCTACCTGGATTTCACTGTCAGGATCACCAGGAGAATACCTTTTTGCAGAGGGTCCTAACTATGTTGAACTCTCGAGATTTCAACATGGTTAGGACTTTCTACAAAAAGTTATTCTCCTGATGGTGAAACACAGGTAGAGAATACTATTCAACATTAATAAAGCTCTACAACAGTATTGGGCACTTTTTTTATTCATTAATCTCTTCAATTATCTAAATTTGAGGAGTTTTCAGTGTGCATATATATATATATATATAGGGCGGGAGTTCAATTACATCTCAGTCTCGCGCATAGGATCATGAAGGAAAACAATATCAAAATTTAAATAAATTCAGTTAGCCTTTATTGTCGTCATTGACAACGTAAACATCTTTAAAAACAGAGACATTTAATTTCAAACAAGGATAGACATTTTATTTGCTTTCTCCTATATTTCATCCGTTGAAAATGCCCTATAAGCAAAACATATGTCCGGATATTAATTAAAAAAAAAACAACCAAATTGTTCCTATTTGTCTTATTTCCTATTAATATATTTATAGAAAAAGGGAGTTGATATTGATTAGTGTAGATAAAATGTGAACTCTTATAGAAGATGGTGTTTTTTTTTTCTATTCATTCATACTTAAAATCAAAACAACATTTTTGGTCTGATGTACTCTTAGATAAAAAAAACTGATGAACACTTAAGATTTCTCTTGTGTCTGCTAATGAACTAAATATGTTCCATCACATATATTGAGCACTGACTACTTATAAACCTAACAAAAAAAACTATTTACTATATGCATGTACATATTAGTTGTATACCATTTTTTAAAAGTAATATATAGGAAAGTGCTCAACATCAATGATAGAACTGATATATATATATATATGATAAAAAATTGAAGAAAAAACACAAATCATGGATATGAGTTATGCCGACGTTATAATGTTTTGGATACTTTTAACCTTCATTGGGGCATCATTTTAATTTATGATAGACAGATATTATAAATAGGTTTGAAAATGAGAGAAAATTAAAAGATATAAAAAAACACGAAATGTATATGGATACAGCAAAATTAATTGATGTCCCTACGAAGGTTAAAAGTAACTGAAATGTTATAATGTTAGCATAACTTATATTCATATTTTGTGTTTTTTCTTAAATTTTTTATCATACATCATTGGAATTTATTTCCAATTCTTTTAATATATATATGTATATATATATATATATATATATATAAATTCATGTGCTGGTATGTCTGTTACTCTGTTTTCAAGGCTTCTTGCTATG